>AUXI01000586.1:0-16006 GCA_000482105.1 Crithidia acanthocephali | reverse complement strand
GTGCCGCCGAGCACGGCTGCACTGCGAGAGGCGGTGTTGAAGGTGCAGCAGGCGCAACGCGATGGCACGGCGTAGGTGGACGGCACATGCACGAAGATTTCTGTTACGTGTTTAGTATCTCCTCGTTCTTTGTTTTTTTTTTGTAGGTTTTTGTTTGTTTGTTTTGTTTTCCCTTTGCAGACTAACAAGTAAAAAAAAGAAGAGAAGAGAAAAAGAACATTGGTGAGAAGCGGATGTGTCTATGGCAAGTTCAACACCCCTCCTTCTTCTTTTTGTAATGAGACTTTGCATCAGCACGTGTTGAAAAGTGAAGAATTGTATCTTTCCTGTTTACCTCTTTTCTCGACTTTCCCACGCATATTATTCCCTCGTAGGTGCTACGTCACCCGTCAGCTGCCACCAGAATCCTTTCTGTTCTTTCCTTTACTCACAGTTGACGAAAGAGAGAGATAACCGCACAATCTTGCACGCACCATTCAGTCTAACCGTACACAAACAACAACAACAAAAAAAAGAAAAATTTAGATTTACATACATCGCCACATACAATCAGGAGGAGAATTTAGACGAGCACAGAAGCTACGGCTACAGAAACAGTACCTGTGCAATTAACATACACACAACAGCTTCATTTCTTTTTTTTCTGCCCTTCTTTATACATTACTTAGACTAAAACACACACACACAAAAAAAATTTAGCATAGAAAAGACAAAAAAAAACTCTGAAAATAGACTTTTACATTTTTACATTTTATAGAAGGTCGCAAGTCATGTGGTCGAACCCTGCTGACGCGGCCGGCTACCGCGACCCGACGACGCTCTTCGAGGAGAGCCGCTCCAGCAGTGCCTCCACCTCCTCCACGGGTCGTTCGTCGAACGACGACGATTACCGAACACTGCAGGAGCTTTTTTCTGCTGCGCCGGGTTTCCTCACGACGTCGCCGCGCGCGTCGAGGTGGGATCGCTTCCACCTGCACGGCGGACGTGGCACGGGGCATCGCCACCACACGCCGACGGCGGCCGAGCGCGCCGCGCAGGCACAACGCCGCCGTGAGCAGCGGGAGAGGCAGGAGCGGCGGTATTTCAAGGAGCGTGGCGCGCTCGACTTTCAGCGCAGCGTCGTCTTCCAGCCCGTGGAGGAACGCGTGCGGGGGATTGCGGGTGGGCAAACACCCACCGGAACACCTCCACCTTTAGTAGCAGCAGCAGCAGCAGCAGCGGAGTCGGAGGTGTTTCGACGCTCCCCACCACCGTGTCCGTCAACAACAACAACACCACTACAGCAGCAGCAGCAGCAGGGGATGTTTGACGACGCGTCCAATGGCGACTGCGTGCCGGTGGAGCTGCAGGCGTGGTACATCGCGAGTAACGCACACCCCTCGACGGCGTCGCGTCGCAGAGAAGAATCACCGCCGCAGCAGCCGCAACGCACGTCAGACTCCACCAAAAGGCCAAGTGCGCGGCGCAAAGTCGGTCAAAGCTCCACGGTCAACGAAGGTGTGGAGGACGTGGAGGGAAGGCGGATCTTCGGCGAAGACAGTGACGGAGCATTTGCAGACCCGTCAGCCTTCGCGGCGGTCGAGCCGGCGGTGCGCAGTAGCGGTGCAGGCACGACGTCGGTGAACGTGCTGTGGAGCCGTACGGCGCCGAGTCAAGACGTCCGCCAAGCACTGCGTGCCGCGACGGATACGTCGTTACTTTCTGCACAACAACCTCAACACAAACCACAGCAGGGGAATACAGGGGCGGTGTCCAAAAACGCGTCGAAGGATCGGAAGCACAAGAAGAGTCGGAAAAACGGAGGGGGTCGTCAACCCACCTCCGTCATCGCCGCAGCAGCCGCAGCAGCAGCCGGTGCGACACCGACAACCACTTCTCCCTTTTCCTCCTCCTCCCTCGGCCACAGCACCGGCAGCAGTGGTGGTGGTGGTGATCGCCGAAGCAAGAACGATGGGGATACGGAGGGTGCATCGAGCCCCGTGAAGGGGAAGCAGCACAGGCGAGAGAGCGAGGCCATTGCCGTTGCCGTGGAAAATCCAGAGGATGTTGACGCGAGCAGCAGCAGCAGCAGCAGTGGTGTTGGTGGAGCGGAGGTGGAGGAGGAAATCGACGACAGCGTTCTTGCCGGTCCGCCGGTCTTGACCACCGCCTACGCTGATGGGGGACGGCCAGGGCTGCGTGCGCACCGCTACGTCGAGCAGCCGAACGGCGTCTTCATCGATCACGCCCAGCACGCCGACCTGCTCGCGCAGTACGCGCTGGCGGAGCAGCTACGCTTCGCGCACGACCGCGAGGATGCCCGGCGAGCGCGTCGGTGGAATCGCTTACTTCACGGCAGCAGCAGCAGCAGCAACGGCGGCCTCCGACGCGGCACGGCGAACACCCCAGACGCAAACAGCACGGGGCTTCGCAGCACCCGCTATCACTGGCTGTACGACGCCGCGACCTACCGCGACAAGTACGTGGCCGTGCTGCGCTACCTGCAGCGCGTGCACGTTTTTCTGGTGAGTGTTGCTGCAGGGGTGTCCCTCTTGACCCTCATCGCGATGACGGTGCCTTTTCCGGAGCTAAGGCCGAATGAAGTGGAGGACGGGTGGCCGAGCAGCGTAGACGCGGTGGTGCTGCTTGCCCTGGTCAACACATCCGACACGGGCACCGCAGGCGTCACCGCGTCTTTGCCGACTGCGCAGGTCCTGCCGATACTCGAGCAAGGTCGCACCACCCTCGCGCTGTACCTCGCCCTGCTCCAACCTTATCACGCGTCACTGTTGCTATTTTTGTGCCTACTGCTCGTCATCACGGGATTCGCGCCGCTGCCGTGGGGCGTGGCAGAGCGCTACTGGACGGCGCAGCGGCGACGGTGGCTGCTGCACGACGCGGCGGCGATGGCAGGGAAGGCGGGCGGGCTCGCCGCGAGTCGTGTGCGAAGTCCACGCAGCACAAACGCGTACGCCTCCGAGGACGACCGCGGAGAGCTGAGTGGCAGCGCGACGCAATACTACAACTTCCCATCACCACAACAGCAACAACAATACCTCCGACAGCAGAGTCAAAGCCCGTTTAGTCGCACCTTCAGCATTTCACCGCCGTCACCAACGCATCGTCGCGGCACGGAGTACGCAAACGACAGCAGCAGCGGCGCGAGCTTCGGGCAGCAGCGGCGGCAGCACCGGCGTCGACTTTCATCCCCACCTTTCTACGCTGGCGGAGACCCACGACTCGGTGCATCCTTCAGTGTTGGTGGTGGTGGAACGCCGACGTACCTGGACAGTTATTACGCCACTTACAGAGGACTTGGGTCATCGATATCCGCCGCAGCAGGTCTGCCGCGCAACGGCCGGAGCGTGTCGGTGACCGACCTCGCCGCACGCAACTTCTACCACGCCTCCTACCCCGCGACGGACTCCCACGGCTATCACAACCACAACGCGAGTGTCATGGAGCTGCCCTCGAGCTCGTTGCTGTCCGCCACCACGCGGAATGCGTACGGCGTGGACAGCCGGCCGTACGCGGGGCTGTCGGGCACCGTGACGATGACCGGACTCGGCTACAGTCCACCGCCGAGCGTGGTGGACGCCTCATTGCCACCGCCGTCGCCGTCCCACCCCCACGCTGCGTCGTCGCGCACCCTCGTGGGTAGCGGCAGCGGCGGTCCGAGCAACTTTTTTTATCGGCGGCGGTGGTGGTGGTGGACGGGCCGCGTCGTCCGGCTCTGGCCGCTCTCCGCGCAGTCTCCAGAGTTATCCAATCGCTGTGTCGTCGTCCTCGGTGGTGGGGCAGTCGCCGCAGCAGCTGCCGCCGCCGCTGCTGCTGTTCCCTGTCACAACGCTGGAAGGTCGGCTGTCGGCCGACAACGCGTTTTCGCGCACGTTCGACTACGTCCAGCGCCGCTGCATGCAGTGGATCTGCAACGCCCTCCGGAGCGTTGTGCAGTGCGACGGCTGTCGGTCATCTGCGCCGGCGGCGGGTCAACGCAGCAGCGCCGCTGCTGGAGGTGCAACGACGGCTGCCGTGGCGAAGTTATCGGCGCAGGCCTCCGCGCTGCATCCTGCCGTGCCGATTTCACTTTACCTACACGTTTTGCTGCAGCCGCGGCTGTGGTGCGTCGTCGCAGCCCTCGCGCTCACGCTGGTCGAACTCGCGTTTGTCGATGAACGCAGTGTGGAGCTGCTGTGGCTCGCCCAGCCAGCGTCGTGGTGGACGTCATCCGGTGCCACCGCCCCCACCACCACCGCGTCTTCGACATCGCAGCAGCTGTCGAGTGGGGTGCTTCCACACACGTGGCTGACGGCGGCTTTTGCACCATCGTCGACTGGATTCACAGGAGCAGCGATCAACGCGACGGGGATGCCGGCGTACGGAGGTGCAGGCGGTAGCAGCGCTGCAGCTGCCGGTGGCGGACGTGTGGAGCGCGTGATCCTGGCAGTGTACGCCACTCGGACGGCCATGTTCTGGGTTGCCTTCTTCCTAAACCTCTTTTTCTGATGCTTTTATTCCTTTTCTAGTTTTTCTTCTTTTTATGAGCAGTAGAGATTGCCTTACGCACGAGATACGTCGAAAAGAAAAACGCTATTCTTAAAAAAAAAGGTCCACATGGCGCTCTCACGCCGAACCTGTTGGTAGTAAAGAAAAAAGAGAACTTGGAAGAAAAGAAAAGAGAAAGACGAATCGGCGTTCTATGTTGACGCAGGGACAGCTCTTCTGTCATCTCCTTTTCTTTGTTGTTGTTGTTGTTATCGTTTTCTGCTTTCTCACCTTTGTGGTCTCACTTGTTCCTCTCTCGGTCCACCTCTTTCCCCTGTTTCCTTTATGTACTTTTTTATTTATTTACGTCTCGTATTCCATCAACGCACACTTCTCGACTTGCAGTCGAAGCAGCTCAATACACTCGCACACACACAATTTGCCTCGATTCACCACAGATTCCACTCTGTCCTCTCACTTATTCGTTATCTTTTAGTTCATTACCGCTTTTTTGTTTCCATTACCGTCAAAACTTACTCACACACACACACACACACACAAACAAACAAACAAACAAAACAAACAGCAGAAACGAAAAGAGAAAAAAGAGGACGGGGTGTGAGAAGTCCGCCTTTTTTTGTGCTTCTTGAAGCAAGTGTTTTTCTTTTGTCCTACGCCGTGCATAGGTGTTTTTTTTTTTTAACCTCTTTTCGTCTTTCCACTCACTTAAACCTCAAAAATATAAGTATTATTCATCTTTTCAGTCTACTTTTATTTCCTTTTTTTTGGGTAATCTGTACATCTGCTCTGTTCATCCGTGCTTTCACTTTAACTCTTCTTCTTTTTTTTTCTTTTTCCTTTGCTTGTTGTTCGCGCATCGACTTATAGAGTCGTTGAGCCTATTTTGTTTTTTTTGTTTGTTTCGTGGTTCCATTTAACTCTGCTGATATATTCCTCTTAAAAGAAAAAACCTTTGGTTTAACTTTGACTCCTCGTCGTTGTCCACTTGAAGGGTTTTTTTTTCTTCTTCTGATCAGTGTCGTTGGTTCGTATTGTCACCTCACTGCTCTGCCCCCACCAGGAGAGTTTGTCTTTTATACTTGTTGTGGTTGTTGTTGAACTTATTTTGTTCGTCGAGCAATTCAGGGCTTCCGTTTTCGTTGTCTTATCACTGGTGTAGCACAAGCAATAGTTTCAAATAGTACTTTCTCGTGCAGTGCTCTGTACGTACGACATACTCGGTACCACAGACATCAGACGTAAAGGTATTCGAAAAGAAAAAAGGATTAGTTAGAAAAAAAAATAAAAAACGAATGAATTCGTCCGGTACTCCGTCACAGGGCACCGGTGGCGAGAGCCCTGTCTCAAATTCTCTTCACCGCGCCGCAGACCTGACCACCGTCCACTACTACCGCACCCCGAATGAAAACAACAGCATCACGGAGGCGCACGGCTCCCACGCTGACGCGGCGCTGCCGGACCTGCCGAGTCCGCCCAGCCCCGAAGACTTTGGACTCGTGCACCCAAGCCGTGCGTCGCACCACAGCACCGGGAACAGCTCTCGTCTCATCACCCCGACCTCCGCCAACGTACCGCAGTTCACGACACGGGTGCGGCGGCGCCACGGCAGCGGCAGCAACGGTGCCAGTCCGACGACGGCGATCATCGGCGCGATGCCAACCGGCGGAGGCGGTAGTGGCGGAGCCTCTCCAGGAGGAAGTCAACATCAACAACCGCCGCAGCAGCAAGCATCGTCGCACCAGACCGTCGTCAGCACGGCTGGCAGCCGCGGCCGACACTCCGAGTCGCGCGGCTCATCGCTATCTGCGGTGCCGCACTTCACCACCCGCACGCATCGCGCCGGCAGTGGAGGGGCCGTCGTGCAACATCACCGCCAGCAGCAGCGGCGGACGAACACCCACTCCCGTCAGAGCAGCCCTGGTGTCTTCTCGCCGAACACCACCACCGCGTCGACGCACACGTCCAACGCAAGCAGCGCACGGAGTACCCCGGCACAGCACAGCTTGTACGGTAGCACGGGTCTCTTCGCGACGGGTGGACGACACGCCCCGCTGCCGTACGGCAACGCTGCTGCTGCTGCGGCTGCGGCGGCGGCGGCGAGTCACCACGGCCACTTCCCGCCCTACACGCCGGTGTATGTGAACGTGACGACAAGTCCAAACGTGAACACCAACACGCCCACCTCCGGCACGGAGAGCTGGTCACCGACGGCGGGGAACAGCTCCGCTGCCGCAGCGGCAGCGGCAGGTGGTAGTGCTGGTGGTGTCAACCTTCACAGTCACCACGCGCAGCCGCACACCACGAAGCCGCACCACCGGCCGCGCGGCAACACCGTCGGCATCTCCGCCAGTGCGCAAGCGTGGCACTGGGGATCGTCCAACACACCCGCCACGGCCGGCGGGGCCTTCCAGCCGCCATCCGCCGGGTCTGCGTCGTCGTCTGCGCGGCATGGACGGCTGCACGGCCACCGACACCGTCACACCCGCACCGGGGAGAGCACCGCGAGTCACAGCACCAGCCACAGCGGCACCCGCTCGCGCGGCAGCACCGAAGACCGCCACCGCCGGCAGGTCAAGAAGGAACGGGAGGTGCCGACGTCGTTGTTCAGCGGCGTCGCCGCAGCTGGATCGTCCTCCTCGGCGGTGCAGCAGACCCACTCAAGTTCCTCCACGGCTGTGAGCAGCCCGGCGACGGCGGGCGGGGTGCCGCCGCGGCGCACGCCGACCTCCGCGACGTCGCACAGTGACACCCGACTCACCTTCCCGCGATCGCAGATCCCGGCAGCAGCAGCGGCGGCGGCGATGCACCGCGATGCTGCGATGGCGAGTCCGCTAAGTCATCCGAGCTCCGCCCACTCGCCGAACTCGCAGTTGTCGTCGTCGTTGAACGGCAACGGCAGCTTCAGCCACATCGCGACGACGACGACGACGGCGGCGCACGTGGGCGGCGAGGTGCCGGTGGTGGCAGCCCCGATGCATCGCACCTCCACGAGCAGCAATCTGACCGATCAAAGCAGTCCCACGAACTTCTCCACGCCGCCGCTTGTGACCCCCACCACCGAGTTTGAGCGCTCTCTGGCCCACCACCCAGCAGGGACTGGCGTAGCAGCGGCGATGATAAGCAACGCGGAGGGCTTAGCGGGCGTGGCGCAGCGTGCCGGCAGTATCGCGGCCGGGCTCGGCACCTACGGTGAGTCGCAGCACGCCAGCACGACGACAATCCCGCATGGCGCGTCGGGTGGCAGCGGTAGTCGAACGGAATACTCAACGGAGCGTCAGCGCACGTCGTCCTTTGACACGCAGCAACAGCAGCAGAGTCAGAGCTCAGATGATCAGCAGCAGCAGCGACGGCAGTCGATGTTGGCCGAGCTCACGGCAGACCCGGACCGGCCAATGGGAGCTGTCACCCCTCTCACGCCGCCGAACCCGCACACCGCCAAACCACCGCAGGTATCGTCTACTGCACAGACGCCAACCCCTCAGCAGCAGCAGCAGCAGCAGCAGTACCAGCACTACTACGGCCTACCGCAGTCCCACACACAAACCGCCGTGTGGAATACTTTCAGCGCGCCTCGTGGCTTTGCCACCCCGTCGAGCGCACTCGAGACGCAACAACACCAGCAGCAGCAGCAGCAACCCGTGCCGCCACCTCCGCTGGCGGCGCACGTCGCGGCAGCCGACCACCTGACGACCACACGCGGTGGCGATTTCTTGCGTGTCAGCAGCTTTGGGTCTGGTGAGGAGAGTTCTCTGTACAGCTTAAACCACTCCAACGAGAACTCGCGGTCCGACTCGCCGAATTTGTGGACGGAGCCCGTTGGCGTGATGGACCGCGCGTACACCAGCACCGAGGCGCAGATGGCGCTCTATCAGCAACGCATCGATGATGCGAGGATGCAGGATGCACTGCACTCGCTGGGGATCGGCACGTCGTCGTCGGCAGCAGCAGCAACAACAGGGGCAGCAGCAGCCGTGGGGATGGCAGTGGAAGGGCTGAGAGGTAGTATTGAAGATGCACGCCCGCGGCAAGACGTGGGACGACATTCGGACGGGCTACCATCACCACAGCAACAAGCACAACAGCCAGCACCACCGCACCCGCCGTTGCCGTTGCCGGGGCAGCCCGTGTCCATGCAGCCAGCTGGAAGCAACACCTACAATAACAACAACGCGGACGGTGCTGCGCAGAGGATGGCCGCGACGCAGCAAACTTCATCGCCGTCCACGGCAGCCTCGCACATCTTGACGAACGACGACCCGCACGTCAGCGCGATTGCCGGCCCTGCCGCAGCGGGGAACTACCCCAGCGCAGGCGACGCGTTGATTGACTGGGGACGCGCCTACGCGCGCGGGCAGTCCGGCAGCACGGGCGCCGCCACCGCCGCCGCCGGCGCGATTGCCGAGGCGGGCTACGGTGGAAGCTACAACGCAGACACGTCCGCGGCGCAGCAGCCGCCATTCGCACCACGCGGCTCCATTGCGACGACGACCTCCGCCGAAGAAGCGTTTATTCGCGAGGACGCGGCGCGCCATCATCCTCCACAACAACAGCAGGAGGATGCGCTGACAATGTCCGTGTCGAACATCAACAGCAGCAGCAGCGGTGGCGGCTTCGGCGGCCACCCGATCTTCCGCTCCGCCACCGCGCCTTCTGGGGTGGCGGCCATGGCTGCCGCTGCGGCGGCGGGTGGTGGCAGCGGCATTCTCATGGGTTCGTCACCACCCTATCCTCAGCAGCAGCAGCAGCAGCAACTGTACTCGCCGTACTCGCCCCGCGGCGGCGGCGAGCGTGGCGGTGCGCGACGGGGTACGATGGGGCCGTGCTCCCCGCCTCCGCTCGGGTCCACCGAGGCACCCTTCGCCGCCTCACCGCCGCCCTTCACGGTTTCCTCTGCCCAGTCACCGCCGCAGCAGCAGCCGCAGCAGCAAAGCTACCAACCGTCGATGAGCTTTGCGAACTTCGATATGCGCATGAGCCGCCGCGGCACGGGCGTCAACGACAGCCACTACGCGAACGCCCTCAACGGCAGCATCGCTGGTGGCCTCAACAGCACGCTGAACAACAACAACAACAACAACCTTAACAGCTCGATGCTCTACATGAATGGATCCTTCAACGGGTCTATGCTGCGCGACCCCCTCGCCGCCTCGGTGGTGATGCAGCAAAATCGCACCGCGCTCGTCGCGGAGCTGAAGCGACGCCGGCAGCGGCTGCAGAAGCAGCTCGGCCAGCTGCAGCGCGAGGCGACGGCACGCAACATCTTCGCGCTGATCCGCGCCAGCAACGCGTCCCAGGTGCAGTACCTCCTGCAGGAGAATTTGTGCAGCGTGAACGACCGCGACTACAACGGCTGCACGCCGCTGCACGTCGCGGCCGGGGAGGGTAATCAGGCCATCGTGCGCGTGCTCTTGTCGTTTGGAGCGGACGTGCTCGCCGTAGACCACAGCGGCCGCACGCCGCTGGACTGCGCCGCGGCGAACCGGCACAGCGGGGTGGGGCGGTACCTGCTGACGGTGATTCGCAACAAGCACCTGTCGCACACGGACGCGTACAGTGGGACGGAGGACACGACGGGGGCTGCCGGCACCGGTCCGAACTCCGTGATGGAGCTGGGCCTGCCCGCTGCGCTGCCGACCACCGCCGCGTCATCGATATCGAATGTCGGTGTCAGTGGTGGTGGTGGTGGTGGGGTGGTGGCTGGTGGAGCGCCGATGATGACGGCTGCCGCCACCGCCACAAGCGTTGGTGTTGGTGGTGGTGGGAATACCGTGACGGGTGGGCTACGGCGAGATGGAAGTGGATGGGTGGGGATGCCAGACCTGATGGGTGGATCCTTCGTGGCCTGGCCGCCCACCCCGCAGGCGTACCGGAACCCAACGCAGCAGCGTCAGCAGCAACAGCAGCAGCAACAGCAGCAACAGCAGCAGCTACAGCGCACGTCGTTGCATCCTTCGCCTGTCTTGCCAGCCACGTCTACCCCACCGGACACGTCCACCACATCCTTTGCGACCGCTGCTGAGCAGCATCAGCAGCAACAGCAGCAGCAACAGCAACAGCAAAGGCGTGACGAGGCGATGGTCTCCGCAGACCGTCGAGGAACACTGGTGCACTCGGACAGCGCGAGCGACGCGGAGCTGCCGCCGAGCACCGCCGCCTCCGGGTGGATGCGCAGCGCAGAAGCTGTTGGTGCGTCGCCGCACAACAACAACACCAACGAAGGCGATGATGCGAAGTGTAAATCAGGCGTTGGCGCGGAGCTGCCAGCAGAAATTGCCCTCGTCTCGCCGAAGCAGCCACCGCCACGTCTCAGCACCTCTCGTCTGGTCACGACTGGCAGCTTGCTGCCGGGCACACACAGCAACGCCTCCTCGCTGCCCACCGTCTCGCAGACACAACAGCAGCAGCAGTCAGGGAATACAGCATCAGCGTCGTCGCCGGTGCAGATGCTACGCAGCGTCACAAGCGACTTTAACACCACCACCACCGCGGCCGCTGTCAGTCCCACCAGTGCAACCCCCGGTGCTGCGACTGCGGCTGCTGGTGGTGGCGGCGGCGGTGCAGCGCAGTGGCGGCGCAACTCCACCCCGCACGGTAGCTCGCCGATGCGGCCTGTGGTGCTCTCTGCGCTGCACTCGTCCGCGTCGGCGCGGTCACGCGTGCTCATCGCGGCGGAGTCGCTGTCCGGGGCGACGGTGTCGCCCTCTTCCACGGCGAACTCCCCTCGCACAACCATCTCCGCCTCCACCACGTTTACAGACCTGCACGGCGGGTCACCGAACATGCGTCCGATGCTGCCGCCCTCCGCAGCGGGCGCGCGTGCAGCCGCCGCAGCCGCAGCAGCAACGGCGAACAGCGGCAACTCGCAGCAGCAGCAGCTGCAGTTCTACCGGCACAGCAGCAGCACCCCGAACACGCTGCACAACACGGCGGGCTCGACCTTCTCCCTTGGCCGCAGCAGCAACAGTCGGCCGACCTCCCCCGCAGCGGCCAGCAGCATGCCCAGCAACCCGCAGAGCATCACACCAGGCTCCCTGGGTAGGAGCCCCGGTGCGGCTGGGATGTCGGTGGACGACAGCCGGCCAGCCTCGACGCGTATGTTGCAATCGACGTCGCTGCGCGGAAGCCGCACCAACGCCACCACCGCCGCCGCCGCCGCAGCAGCAGCGAACACCGGAAATGCCACCACGTTCAGTGATGCGGAGTACAGCGGCAGCGCCACGCCGCCCACGCTGCACGATCGGCCCATCGTTTCTGCCCCGCCGTACTTGGCCGGTGGCACGGACACCCCACTGTCAGAGATCGCGCAGACGGGCGTAGACAGAGGCGGCGGAGTTGGTGGTGGTGGTGGTGGTGAGCGGCCGTTAAATCAGCAGCAGCAGCAGCGTGGTCGCGACGGAGACCACGAAGTCTCGTCGAGTAAAGGGGACGATGACAGCAGCGGGCAGCGGCCGGCCTCCTCTCCGCAACAACAGCAGCAGCAGCCGCAGCGTCGGCAACCGCCCTCCATCCCATCCGCGTCCTTCGATGCGCTGATGCAGCACACGCCGCCGCCCATCTCGCTGCTTCGCGGGTCGTCGATGGAGAGCGACATGGACAGCCACGTCAAGTGCGACGATCCGACCCCACCAGACGCCGCGCTCGGGGACGATCTGAATGAAGTCGAGTTGGAGGAACTCCTGCTGGGCCGTCGCGGCGTCGCGGCGCGTCAGCGGTCCGCCGAGGCAGCGGAACCGGAACCGTCTTCAGCGACCAACGACAGCAGCAGGAGCGGCGGTGGAAGTGGTGGTGGTGGTGTGCATTCGAGCGACAAGCGCACGGCTTGCCCCAGCAGCGCAGCGGCCGACTCGGTGTCCACCGGAGATGTAGCCGCCTTCTCCGCCGCGGTGGGCGGTGGAGGGGAGTCACCCCGCACACGGATGCTCCGCCCGGTAAAGATTCTGTCTGACGATGGACGCGACAAGCTCGACGCTGACGAACACGACACGAACACCAACATCAACACCAACAACGCGTTCACGACGACGACGGCAGTGGGCGGAGGCATCGCAGGTGGCCCTCCGTTGAGTAGGACGAGCGCAACTTCGCTCGGTGCAGCAGCAACAGCAGCAGCAGCAGCAGCGGCAGCGACGACGACGGTGGGGTTTGGCACTGACGTCCGCTACGCCAGCCCAGAGGAGGTGACACCGCTGCTCTCCACCGACGCCTCCGGCGCCGGCTCGCTGCGCGGCACCGGCTACCAGCCGTACAAGTCGGCCGACCGCGCCAGCCTCAGCGTCTACGATGTCGGACTGCAGTCGCTCGAGGAGCACCATCAACACTACCGCCTCACCGCAACGGGCGGGGCGGCGTACCTGCGGCGGACCCTCACCACAGCTGGTGACGGTGCGGTGCATCGAGATTCTCCCGCAGCCGCAGCCGCAGCAGCAGCGGCAGCCGCGCCGCTCCTGAAAGCCGGCTGCACGGCCGCCGTCGTCGCACCAGTGCTGACCGCCACCACCCTGCGCCGCACGGAGGATGGCAGCAGCAGCAGTGCAGAGGCGGCCGCGTCGCCGGTGGGTGCGGCAGTCGTGCCGACGCACCGCGCTCCGCCAGCAGCCGTGACAGCCGCACGAATTGCCAGAGGCGTGGATCTGGCGGCCACGGCCACCACGAGTTCATCCATCACCGCCACACCGGCCACTGTAGACATCGTAGACGACAGCGACGACGCAGATAATGAGGAGGAGGGCGAGGCGGACGGCGCGACGCCGTCGGACGGACACGGAAACGTTGGCGACCGCACTGCAGCAGCGCACGCGGGAGGGCAGTGCCTGTCGCACCCGACGGCCACGACTGCGGCAGCTGCAGCTGCAGCTGGGGACGACGACGCATCAGCAGATCTCTCCGCCGTGCGTCGTAGTAACAACAACAACAACATTAAGAGCGCGGTCGTGTCGACGCAGTCGAACTACGTGCAGGAAGCGCAGCTGCTGCAGCGCGGTGGACGGCACGCGGCGGAGGAGCAGCATTTCCTCGAGCAGGCCCTGCACGAGCCGCTTGACCTCGCGACGCTGCACCACTCGAGCTACACGACCGTGTGCGACACCGTGTCGATTATCGTCTGCATGGTCGGCCTGCCCGGCCGCGGGAAGAGTTTTATTGGAAAGCGGCTGGTGCGCTACATGAACTGGAAAGGTGTGCCGTGCCGCGTCTTCAACGCAGGCAACTATCGCCGGCAGCTGCTCGGGGTGGAAGGGACGGCCGGGGCGGAGTTCTTCGACCCGAACAACCCGAAGGGGGCTCAGCTGCGGGAGAAGATGGCGGAACTGGCCTGCGAGGACCTGGTGCAGTTCATTCGGGTCGCACTCCCTCGCCGTGGGTATCCTCGACGCCACGAACACGACCCGCAAGCGACGTGCGTGGCTGTCGGAGTACTTCCAGCAGGAGGCGAGCAAACGCGGGGTGCCGTACCGGCTGCTGTTTATCGAGTCCGTCTGCACCGACGACACGATCGTGACGGAGAACATCCTGCGCAGTAAGTGCGACAATGACGACTTCAAAAACGTGAAGGACGTCGGTGCCATCATCGCGGAGTTCCGCAGCCGCATCCTGCAGTACGAGAAGGTCTACGAAACCTGCGAGCCGGCGGAGCGGATGCCGTACATCAAGATCATCAACGTGAAGCACCACGTTATCTTGCACCACGTGCCGAATGGGCTGGGCAGCCGCATCGCGTTTTTCCTGCTCAACCTACACCCCGTTGCGTTTCCTATTTACGTCGCGCTGCCTGGTGAGACGGTCGGTGACAAGAAGCATGCGTACGGCGGGGAGGAGCGGCTGACGGCGCGGGGTGAAGCCTACGCCGTCGCGCTGAAGAACTTTATCCAGGACCGCTACGTCCCGCACATGGTCGTGCTGCACGCAACCAACTATTCCGTGCTGAGCACGCTCGCACCGTTGATGGACGGCCAGACGGAGGACGAGCCCGCGCTCATCCTGCAAGTCCCGACGACCACCACCACCAACACGAACGACGCAGCAGCCGCAGCAGCAGTGGCCCATCACTCCTCGTCGTCGAAGACCGCGACGCCGAGTCCGCCGCCGCCGCCGCAGCGTGGGGCATCCCCACCGGGAACCGCCACGCGGCGCGCCACGAAGCCGCCCCCGCCGACCATCTTCACCGCCACGCCTGCGGTGACGCAGAGCGGACTCCTGACCGCCTCGCCGACGACGGCAGGCGGAGGAAATGTGCTGCCGAACTCCGCCAGCGTGTCGGTGATCGTCGCGACGCCGACGGTCGGACTGCCATCGCTGCTGCCGCTGCCGTCGCGGCACGGCGACCACGCCGATCCGCTGACGCCGGCCGAGGAATTGGGGCCCGAGCAGCTGCCGGCGACGGCGTCGACCTCGGCCGCCACCCCGACGTCGATGTCGACTTCCGTGTCACACCTCAGCGAACCGGCGGGAGACGCTGAAGGCAGCAGCTCGAGCGAACATGACCACCACCACCACCACCACTCCAGCAGTTCCCTCAGTCACACCAGTGCGGTCCTGCACGATCCCCATCAACACCAACACCGCCACAACAGCGTTTTCCCAACGAAGCACCACGCACACGCACACCGGCACCGGCACCGGCGCAGCGGCGAGCTCGGATCCTCCTCCTCTCAGACACCGCACGACCGTCACAACCACCACCACCGCGGTGATGCGGATGCTGCAGCAGAGGCAGCGGACCCGCAGGACACGAGCCAGCGTGGCAGCCGCAGCAGCAGCCGCAGCAGCAGCAGTCATCCCAACAACAACCACCACAACAGCCGCGCCTCGTCGTCCCGACGGCACCGCAGTCGCTCCAGCTCGAGCAGCTGCCGCCACACCCTGCCGAACACCGAAGCACCGGTGTCGAAGCTGCACCCGTACTCACCCAACACGACGATTGAGGAACTCAGGGCGATGGCGGGGGGCGACCTGTCGGTGGTGCCGCTGCCAGCCTTGCGTGCCTTTGCGTCCGCCGAAAGCACCGGACATAAGTCGTCGGCCAGCGTGAGCGGCGGCGGTGGTGGTGGACACGCACGGCATAACAACAACAACAACAACCATCCCAGTACGTACCACACGGGTAGCTCGACCGGCTCACGCACCCCGCGCACGTCGCACCCCGCCAGCGCGGAGGACGGAGCCGAGAACGACCCCAGCGCAGACCACCACCACCACCCTGCGGAGGCTGCGGCGACGACGGAGGCGGTGGGGAGTGAGGGGCTCGTGCACATGGAGAGCGGCAGCGGTAGTGATGGTGGTGACGACACCTCCTCCGCCTCCTCCGCCTCCTCCTCTGGTGGGGAGAGCTCCGAGAGTGAGGAGATGTGCGACGAGGTGCTTTGCCCAGTGCCTGGGCTCGACAACATTAACTACGGCCGCTTCAGCGGGCACACCGCGGCGTGGGTGAAGGAGAAGTACCCGCGGCTGTCCGCGATGCTGTACGACATCGCAGAGGATGAACCGACGACAGGCACCACCGCTGCAGCAAAAGGAAAGGCTACGG
>AUXI01000585.1:0-16013 GCA_000482105.1 Crithidia acanthocephali | reverse complement strand
GATGCCGCAGACCCGTGAGCACCTGCTCATCTGCTCGCAGATCGGCCTTCCGGCCCTCGTTGGCTTCATCAACAAGGTGGACATGACGGACGATGAGACGTGCGATCTGGTGGATATGGAGGTGCGGGAGCAGCTGGAGAAGTACAAGTTCCCGGCGGAGGAGACGCCCATCGTGCGTGGGTCGGCGCTGAAGGCGCTGGAGGGGGATGCGAAGTACGAGGCGAAAATCCTCGAGTTGGTGCAGAAGTGCGATGAGTGGATTCCAGACCCGCCGCGCAACACGGACAAGCCCTTCCTCATGGCCATCGAGCACGTCTACGAGATTGGCAAGGATAAGAAGAGCATCATCGTGACGGGCCGCGTCGACCAGGGTGTGCTGAAGCTGAACACGGACGCCGAGCTGGCCGGCTTCAGCGCCAAGAAGGCCACCGTGAAGGTGACCGGGATTGAGATGTACCACAAGACGCTCGACGAGTGCATGCCGGGTGACTCCGTCGGCGTCAGCCTCGTCGGCGCCGGCGACACGACAAGCCTGTCGAAGGACAACGTGGAGCGTGGCATGGTGATGGCTGCCCCGGGCAGCACGAACCTGTACAACAAGGTGAAGGCCCAGGTGTACGTTCTGACGAAGGACGAGGGTGGTCGCCACACGGGCTTCAGCCCCCACTACCGTCCGCAGCTCTTCTTCCACTGCGCGGATGTCACGGCTGACATGAGCTTCCCGGAGGCGGAGGCGAAGCGCGAGGAGCTGAGCAAGAAGTACGGCCGTGGCCCGGAGGAGGAGAAGAAGAAGGAGGCCGAGCTGAAGGAGTTCGAGAGCAAGCTCGTCTGCATGCCGGGCGACAACCGCGAGCTCATCCTGACCCTGGCCTACCCGATGCCGGTCTCGAAGGGTCTGAAGTTCACCATTCGCGAGGGCAAGATCACCGTGGGTTGGGGTGCCGTCATTGAGACGATGGGTCTGGACAACAAGGTGAACATCGAAGGCAAGCGCGTCGGAGCCAAGCCCGTGACGGGCAAGAAGAAGAAGTAAGCGAGCTGCATCCTTTGTCTGCGTTTGTGTGGAACAGAGAGGGGGAGAAAAACTGAAACATGGAGGGAAGAGCATACAAGGAGAGAAACGCAAGAGTGTGCTGACTTCTCGAGTTGCTCCTGTTCTGTCTGTGTCTTCGTCTTCTCTCACCTTTTTTTTATCTTTCTCTTCTTCTTTTTCTTTACGGTACGTTTGCGCAAAGTGAGAACTGAAAAATGTTGAAGGTGAGAGTCGATGTCTCTGCACTTTCCCCTCGTCTTTTCCTTTTTTTTTTTTGGTCTCAGTCCTCCGAACGCTGCCTATCGGAACTCACAGATTTATTTTAAGGTGCCTTTTCTTCTTTTTTCTTCTCTGTAAGGAAGTCGCTATTCAGGTGGCTTGGCTGCACGTGGAATGGACGGGGCAAGGCAAAAAAAAAAATGCCGTGCAACGTCCCTAAGTGACAGCGCCGTTTGGGTTTTTTTTTTCTTTTCTTCCTCCCTTTGCTGCCCCGTGACAGCGTCGCAAGTCGCTTGGACTTACAAACGCATGAAGTTAGCTCTAACCATCTTTCCCTTTTCTTGTTTTTCTCCTTTTTTTTCTTTTTGTAGGAAGCAACTCGATGGTTCCTGTTGTCCTCCTCCTTCCCGCCCCTTTTTTTTTCTTCCTCCCTCATCCTTGCGGAAACGTTACTGTTAGCAGATACGCAAAGGCACGGTGTGGAGTGGGAGGGAGGGCGTAGCAGAAGTCACGCTGCGTTACAGATGCGCTCGATGGACCGAGAGCAGCACCGTTGAGCAGCTGAAGGCGGTGCAGCTCTAAGTGTGTTGTTGTGGTTCTTTTTTGAGTGCGGAAAACTCAAGTATCTTTTACCTGGTGTTTGGCAAATACAAAAATGTTGTTGTTGTTTTCTGGACGTCTTTTCTTCTGAGTTGAAAAAGTGGTTGTTTTTGGATGTCTTTTCCTGTTGTCACCTAAAGCCTCTTTTTGGAGCGTTGTTTATGATTATGTCACCACTAAAATGAAACAAAAAATTGAAGCGTCGATCCGTGACGGGCACGTGTCAGCCTTCGCAGCCTGCTTTGACGTGACCGGTTCAAACGCTGGGAAGCGTCAGTGCAGCTTCTCGTATTGCTCCTGATGTTGCTGTTGGCTGCTCAGTGGCACTTAAAACAGCTTTGCAAAGCCACGAGCAACGCAGTCAACGTGCGACGACATTGTCAAGTGCCACCCGCTGGCGGCTGCGGCTGTTTGCACAGGGAGGAGCAACGCCTGCTCATCTACTGTTGTGGAAGGCACAAAAAAGTGCTTAATAAAAGTGTTCTTATTTTGTTGTTGTTGTTGTTCTTTTTGGGATGATTGAGTGCTCGCATCGTCGGCTAATCAGCTTAATCTCTTGCAAAAATTGCTCTCACGTAAAACTTTTATTATGCTTTCTTCTTCTTCAGCCTTTTTTTTTTCAGCGTTTAGACACGCCGTGTCGCCTCTCACACGAGAACAGGCATGACACCTTACAACAATACGGTACAACGCCTACACTTCTACGAAACTCTCTTCGAATAGAACTCGAAAGCTGACTAATGGCCTCCAGCAGCAACATGGCAGCTGGCGATTTGCCGGCAAGTGCTGACGGTTTCGCACTCCTCTCTCAGTCGCTGACACTTCGACATGACCGTGCGCTGCTGTGCTGGGTTGCTGCCTCAGAGGAGCAGGCCGCGCGGCAGGCGGTGTCTCTTGAGGAACTGAACGAGCGACAAACGCTCGCTGGGGTGTTCTATCGGGCGCTGATGTTGCAAGTCGCATCCACGGCTGCGGGGCTACCACGCCAAACGCAGGTATCGGCGTCAGCGGAGGGCGGCAGGGAGTGTGTGCGTCCCGGTGTCTCACTCGTCTCTCCGCTCGAACAACTTGCCACCGCGGCGGAGAACGACTCGAGGGAGGAACGTGTTCTCTCCACAATTCACGATGGTGTAGAAGAAAGAGCAAGCGCCGACGTGCACAACAATGCAGCGACAATTACAACAGCAGCAGTGCAGTCGAGCGGCACAGCACAAGACGGCGACACTCTCCTGCAGAAAGTTTCCGCCATCGAGGATGCACTCGCCAAGCTCACGCGGCCCTCACACGCCGCCGTGCACCTCAGCAGCCGCGCAGTTCGTGCGGCCGTGACCGCAGAGGACGACGCAGCGAAGATGGACGCACGTCCGGCGGCGACGGCGCGTCTCACCCTCGATGCGTGCGTCACCGTCGTCGACGCTCTCGTGACGTCCCACTGCCCCCTCGCCGAACTGGCCCGCAACTCACCGAACAGGCACCCGTACGATGGCAACGGTGACGACAACCTTCTATATCGCAAAGATCACTCGAGCGACGCGCCCTTCCTCTCGACCACTGCGCGTCAGCTACATGTCTTGTCGGTGCTGACGTTACTGCGTGATGCGCTGCGTAGCGTGCAGGCGGCCTACACCGCCGCCACCTTCACCGCCGTGCGCCTCGACACGCTTCTCCAGCTCCCGCCTGACACCTTCCCGTTGTTGATGGGCACTGCAGCTGCTGGTGACGGTGGTGCACGTGAGGGCGATGTGCCGGCGTGGTGTACACTGGTGCGCACCACGTCGCTGTTTACGCTCTGGACCGCACTGGAGGATGGCGCAGCGCTCTTTGCGTGCCTGCAGCGCCGTGTAGCCGCTACGCTGTGGGCGGCGGTGGTGTGGATGTACACCGCCGGTGTGCCGGGCTCCTCGGCTACTCCCCTCACCGATGGCATCCACCCACGAGAAGCGGAGAAGAGGACGGCGGGCATTTCACTTGTGAAGCGCAAGGAGGCACCACCTCCTTCAGAGACGCAGTCCACAGCGAGAGAGGACGACGCATCCTTCGCCCCCTCCGCCACGAGTTTCGTTGGGGAGGCCAAGCAGCTCACCTCTGGTCTGCTCGCATCACCCCTGCTGCGTCGGCTGACAACGCCGCGACGAAGTTCGGCACCGCAGCAGCACCATCAGCAGCAGCAGCAGCATTACCCTTCTCCTGCGGTCGTGTCGCGCATCGTGCGGCGGTCGTCGCCGTCGTGGACGCGTCCGTCACCGCAGCACCGGGAAGACACCTTCGATGAGCGCTGGGCCTACCGCGACTTTCCTGTGAAGGGCGGCTACACCGCGCCGACGGTGTACGATGAGCTCTTTCCACTTCCCACGGCCACCTCGGTGTTTACAGAGCCGCACCGTCGATCCAGCAGGCACGGCGGCGTTGCACAGCGTGGAGGGGAGAGTGGGCCAGCGGGACGTGCACGGTCGCCATGGCGAGGGAGGGCGGATGCGTGGACCCCGAGTTCCAGCACGGACTTTTACACCGGACCCTCGCGCCGTCCGCAGCCACTGTAAGAAGTGACGGGTGGAACAGCTTTTTTGACTTCCGGTCTTTGTTTTTCTCTTCGTTTCTTTTTCTTTGTCAGGACGCATCGCGAACCTCATCCAAAAAAAAAAAAAATAGACCACGGTGTTGAATGGCACAGTTCTGGACGTTTTACACGATGCTCTCCCACGCTTCCGTCAAAGAAAGAAAAGATTGATAAGTCCACAGCATTTAGTATTCGACAAAAATAGTTTACTTTGGTGTCGTTATCTGCGCAGTATATATATGTACCTCTCTGCTCCTCTCCTCTTTCTTTCTCTTCCTCTCCTCTCGCTCTTGCACACACACATACGTTTACACCTCCCCGCTGCGAGAAACTGAGATTACCATCACAAATCGACAACCGAATGAATGTACCTGTGACCACTCCCGATTTCAATCAAAAAAAAAAAAGCAAACCGACCTGACAGCATCGTGCGCGCCATTTCCTTTTTCTTTTTTAATGGCTGATTTCTCCGCCCTGCAGAGTTCATCGCACGCCTCCGATGCGGCAGCGGTGCGGGCACCCCACCGCACGTCTTTTTACTGCTCCGTCTGTGACATTCAATTCACCGACTCGCATGCAGCGGAGGCGCACAAGGCCAGCCTGAAGCACAAAAAGAAGAGTGGAGAGTTGGAATTGGAGGAGCGGCAGTATAAGAAGGACGCTGAGGTGACTGCAGACGACGTGTGGGCGTTGGTGCGCCGCAAGCAAATCGAGCTGGAGGTGACACCGCTGTCGGAGTTGCGATGGCGCAGTCCAGCAGATGCCGAAGTGAGTTGAGTGTTGTGGAGCTGACAAGGTTGCGAGCTGTGGAAGAAAGAAAGAAAAACAACAAACGAACTTCTTTTTTTTGTTTTTTACTGTTGCTGCTGATCGGCGTTGCCGCAAGAAGCATAGACGGCGACTTCGCTCCTTTTCTCGCTGGATGTCGAAGTAACTCGCGCTCCTGCATTCCTTTTTGAGACGGCCAACGATAGTTCTTCGCCGCTTGAATGAGTCGAGGACTAGGTGCAAAATGACAATTCTATAAACAACATCAATAATAAAAAATGAAGCAAATGAAATTATACCAACATGAACTATTGGGAATGTAAGGTGCGGTCGCTTTATTGCTCAATGATGCTAAGGACTACTTGTAGAATAGAAAAAGCGCGCGCATCAACAACTGAGGGCTGGTTGTCGTTGTTGTTGTTGTTGTTTTCTTAGTCGTGAGTACCACAGCGCTTTCGATCCTTTACTTTCTCTCCCATTTTAACTTCCCCCGCTACGCACCTCTTTCCATTTTGTACTCTCCTCAGAGAAGCACGTCTCGCCTCGTCTAAAAGTAGAGGGAAAAACAGATTGCTCGTGCAATCAGCTGCTCTGACGAGGGGCCGAAAAGCTGTGTTTTTCTCCCCTCGTTGTTTGTCGTTCTTTTTCTCTATTTCTCCTCCCATTTTTTGTTTATGTATTCTACGTTGAAAAAGCTCCTCAATTATCTTGATCGTCATCATAGAAAACGTTGCACTTAATCTGAGCTACACTCTCCAGCTTGAACAACGCGAAGTCGTACAATCACCCGTTGTTTCGTCTGACCAATAGCATCACAGAAGTAGCAGACTCTCTTTTCTTTTTCCATTTTCTAACGTGTTAGCTCTTTCTCGGTTTGACTGAAGAACGAAACGCTATATTTACGTCCTTGTTTATTTTTTTTTGGCCCCTTTTCAACAGCTAACAAGTTTTACAGTATTGCGACTGACGTGTGCACGCAAACGCATATTACTGCCTTGGCTTTCCTCCGACCTTAACGCACGCGCAGTCTTCTGCCAATCGTCTCTTCCATCACCGCTATCACTCTTCTGTTTGCCCCTCACCCACAGTACACACGTACATTCGCATCTTTTTTTTTCTCTTTTTTTTTACTTGACTGTCTTCTCTCTTCTTCTTTTTTTTTTTTTTGGACATTGTATCGAGCAGCCTTTCTGCTGTGCGTCTTCTTTTCTTCTCCTGCTACTGCTAGTCGTTGATCTGGATTGTTCTTGTTGTGTCTGCGGGAATATAACACCTAACCTTTCTTCGGATCCGTTTTTGAGGCATAGTCTGCGTTATAAAAAAATAACCGCCTTTGGGGGTTTTTTAATCCCTCTTTTTTTTATTTTCGTTATTACTTCGGACAAGCGAATTGTTAAAGAGCGAAAAGTGGCGAACGCGTTTCTAGCGTCACCTCAGTTGTTGTTAGTTTTGTTTTTATTATTATTGGTTTAAACTGTCATCACGCACCTCGGATCGCATAGATTACATCGTTTTAGTAGATAACACAAACAATTAAAAAAAAAAGATGAGCTACCGCGACGCAGATGTGTACGGCGACGTCGTCGATGTGCTCGACAACATCCGCGACAACGTAGACGCCTACCTCACCGCGATGCAGGACGAAGATGTACAGGCAATGAGCGACGGAGACGGCACCGGTAGCGGCAGCAAAAAGAAGATGAGCACCACTGCGGACAACGCGGCGCACACCCTCGTCACGGCAGCCTTGGTGAGCTCGCCTGTGCGACTCTACATCAAAGAAAACGGACCCCTCGTGATGCGGATGACGGAGTCGGTGCAGGCGGTGCTGCGCGACGTCGTGGAGCGGCAGCGGCGCGGGCTGACCAACGGGGCTGGCAAGACCGGCGCCGCCGCCGCGTCGTCCTCGCTGGCCACGCCGCTGGACGCGTCTGCCGGGCCGACGGCCGAGGCCGCGCGCAGCGACGCCGTCCGCGCGCTTGTGACGCGCAAGCTTGGCGAGTTGATGGAAAACGCTCACACCATGCGCAGTGTGGTGAAACAGCAGCAGCAGCAGCGTCGCTCGACCCGCTTTGGCCCCCCGCTGCGCACCTCTGTTACGGTGGATGGTGGCAGCAGCAGTAGCAGCAGTGGTGCGACGGGGAATGACCTGCGCATGAAGCAGCTGCTGCGCGTCATCTCGCACGACTTGGAGGACACGGAGCGGCTGCTGCGGATTGCCTTTCCCGAAACGAACGACAGCACCGCCACGACGGCAGCTGCTGCTCCGCTACCGGCGCTCGGCTCCACCACTGCCCCTCACGACGACGACGACGGCGGCGGCGGCTCTATGCCGACCTTCTCGAACAACAACAGCAGCTACAGCCCGGAGCGGCCGAGCGTGAACACGACGTCGAGCGCGTACTCGGCCTCTGAGACACCACGACACTCCACGAGTACGGCGCCGTACGTGCGGCGAAGCGAGTCGCTTGACATCGCGGGTCTGCCACGACTGTCGTCGCCGAGTGCGCAGACCTCTGCCCTCTACGAGGCGGACGATGAACCGCGTCCATCGGCGCTGGCGGGCGGTGCAACGGCGGAAGACTCGGTGCTGCGCAGCGCTGACGCCTCGCACTGCTCCTCTTCCTCAGTGCTCTCCACTTCGCAGTCGAATCGACCGACCACGCCGCGTGTGCGGTTTGCGCTGGAAGGCGATGCGACCGCTGTGGTGAAGGATGAACTCGACGCAACGCCGGAGCAATGCGGGCACCCACCGCTGCAAGATGCACTGGCGCACAACGACTGTGTTCGCACGACAGGACTGACATCGAATCCGGTGTACTACCGTTCCAGCACCGAAAACAGCAACAGCAACAACAGCAAAAGTAGCAGCACGAACACTAGCGCCAGCAACAGCAACAGTCTTAGTAACGAGACGGTGGGTGGTGCCAGTGCGATCAACAAGGCAGCCACGACGGTCGGCCGCTCCTTCAGCAGCGTTCTCGGTGGTGTAATGCAACTCGCCCCTTTCACCCGTCGCCGCCCATCTCTCACCGCCGCTGACGCAGCAAGTCCGTCCTCGACGACGGCGGGGACGCAGGGTAGAGGAGGACGGGATGCAGAGGCAGCCGAGCGGCAGCGCCGCGCTCCCCTCGGGGACTACGGCAGTGGCGGTGGCCATCGGGAAAGGCACGTGTACGGCGCCGACTCGCCCACCGCCTCCACCAGCTCCCTCGCCTCGTCACTGGAGGAGGCGACGGAGACGAAGCCGTACGACGACGCACTGCAGATCATCGCCGCCTCTGAGGTGCCACGTGGAATTCTGAAGACGTCGTCGTCACGGCTCGGGGGCAGCACCTCCGCGACCAACTCCGGACGGGCAGGTGGCGGTGGTGACGGCAGCGCGGACAACAGCACCTCCCGCTCCAGCGCTCTCTCCTCCAACACCAGCCGGCCTGTCGTGCAGTTCGCGGATGACGTGATGGACCCGCCTCGGCACACCAACAGCAACAGCAACAGCAACACCACCATCGGGAGTGATGGTGGGGACTACGGCGGCTCCGGCACGAGCAGCACCGCGACGACAAGCAACAACAACAACAACCACAGTGGGAGCAGCCTTGGTAGTGGGCGACTGCGTGGGCTGCCGCCTGGCCTGCCTCCGCGGTCGCCGCGGCAGCCGGAGACGCTGCCGGTTCCGCTGAGTGTGGCGAGTGGCGCCCGGCCGCCGCTGGCCCCCACGCCGTCTGCCTCGACGTCCCTCTCCTCCTACCCGGCCCCGGTACGCAACGTGTGGGTGACGACGAGTCACGCCCAGCGCCTGCCCGGGGAGCTGTGGGGCGACATCTTGGCAGCGAACAAGCGCATCATGGTGGACGTGCTGCGTGAGGATGTGATCGACCTCTTCAACTACGGCGAGGAGGAGCCGATCCTGCATCTCGACGACGTGACAGAGGTGCACTTCACCTTTGCGGACAACCACCTGTACATGCGGTTCGACCTCGAACACCAGCGCTCGCTGACGGAGTCGGAGATCAACCTGCGCCTCAGCCTCTGCTCTTACCCGCTCATGACGGGCCTCTACGAGGAGTACTTCCAAGAGTTCCACGCACAGGAGTTCGAGCCGATCGAGGATAGCCTCACCACCCTCAGCAACCCGACCACACCCATGAAAAACAGCACACGTCTCAGCATCAGCGGCAGCTCGCCGTCCTACCGCGAGGGTAGACGCGGCAGCAGCGGCAGCTACGCGAACAATAACAGCAGCAACAGCTACAGCAACAATAACAACAATGACAACGCAGGCTCGCACCGGCTGGCGAGCACCTTCTCCCTCTCCCTCCCCACACCGCATCCCCTGAGCCCCACAACGCGAGATGAGGCAGCGCCGATCGTGTCGCCGCTGTCTATTGCCACCGACATGGGCGATTCCTCGCACACCGTCTCCGCCGTGGACGACTCCGCCGCTTCCTTCCCCTTCACACCACAGAAGGGTGGTGGTGGTGGTGGTGCGGGAGTGGTGCTGCCTCCCTCCACGGCGAGTCTCCCGGCTGCCACCGCAGCCGCAGCCGCAGCTGCACAGGCCGCCAGTGCAGGCAAGACAAATCGCACAAAGCCGACGACGCCACGTGCGCGGTCGTCTTCTCTGGTGGCGGCGGTACCGTCCGCCAATAGCAGCGGCAACGAGGTGGCATCGACCCCGTCAGACCGCGCGACGCCGCAGCCCACGACCAACGCTGCCCACGCTGCACCTCGTCGTGGCGGCAAAGAAGACGAGGAGGCCGGCCACGCGGGTTCGGTGCTGTCGTCCTCCGCCGGTTCCACCACCTCCCCTGCATCGTCCTTTGCCGTTGCAGCCCGCCAACGCGACTCGTCTGTTAGTGGTAGTGGTGGCGGTGGTGGTGGAGCCGGCACAGCAACTGCCGCCTCCTTGTCCACCTCGCCGCACGCTTCATCGACGAACAGCAGCAGCACGAGCACCGCCCGCTCCCACGCGCACACAGTCCGTGTGCCGGGCGAGCACTGGGAGGCCGTGACGTCGCGGGTGCCAGAGGAAGACCTGGCGGACGCCTTCCTCGACGACCTCAGCACCGCTCTCGCAGTGCTGCCGTCGGAGGCGCGTGCGTCGTGCCAGCGCATCCGCTTCTACCTCGGCAGCCTCGTCGTGAAGTTCCGCTGGAACAACGCGGAGCTGTACCCGGGTGCGGCACCGCTGACGGCAGCAGATGTGGACGGTAAACTCGGCGACTGCGGCTTTCCCGCGCTGCGGCGGGTGTACGCGACGTCGTGCGCAGCGCTGCAGCTGCACGACGACATTGCGCACGCAGAAAAGGAAAAAGAGGACTCACTCTCCTCCGTGCCGGGGGTTCCGCAGTTCACGCTGCCTCGGAGGGCAGAGCTGGATCGCAAGTCTGCCGATACGACGCCCGTTCTCGAAAGCAGTACGGTGATGGGCAGTACGGAGCTGCAGCACCGCGGCGAAGGGGCACCGAGTCGCAGTCCCTCGCTCTCCCTCAACGCAGCTACGCTGAACGCGATGAATGCCGCGGCGGCGGCGCCGCCTCCATCTGGAACGCAAGGACGCAAACTTACCCCAACACGCTCGCGAAGGACAGAGACCACCACGAGGAGTGACGGAGCAGCAGCAGCCGCAGCGGCAGCGACCATGGCGTCTCGAGCTGCCGTCGTCCCGGCACCGCGGCAAGGTTCGCCCGATCCAACGCCTGCGTCGCACCCCACGCGCACCGGCAGCTGCGACTCGAACACGTCGGCAGAGGCGGAGCCGCGGGCCACCACGCCGCTGCCCACAAAGCCGTCTCGCTCCTTGAGTGGCTCGCAGCGGCACTCGCACTCCCCGCTTGGTGCCGCACGAAGCCGCGAACGCAGTGGCACTGCGCCACCAGCGGCCACAGCAGCCGACACGCGGCCATCCCGCGAGGGTCGCCGCAGTGGCAGCAAAGACGGTGTACGACGCAGCGGATCGGCGACGGATGTTCGACCAGCTGCCAACGCCTCAACAACAACAGCAACAGCCGCAGCGGCGGTGGCGGCACCTGTCACCACCTCCACGACTTCCACGACTACTACGACGACGACTCTGAACCGTCTTGCGCGGCAGCACAACGTGCCGCTGCGAACACTGCTACAGTGGAATCCAGCTCTGGCGCAGGTGGAGCCGAGTAAGCTGATCCCAATGCCAGAGGCTCTCGTCGTGCCGCGCACCTCAACGCCACCACCACCGCCGCCGTCATCATCAAAGAACACCGCAGCAGAGAAGCCACCAGGGCAGTTGGAGAGCGAGTCAACGTCAGCAGCAGGTGCAGGTGCAGCAGTACCGTCGACGGTGCCGCGCTCGAATAGCGCACGGCGCCGCTACGAAGGCGGCATCGTGGCGTCCCTCCGCTCCCGCCCACGCCTGACACCGAAGGAGTCCACACCAGCGGACGCAACAGCCGAAGCAGCCGTCGCAGCACCCGCAGCAGCAGTAGGTCCGAAACCTGCCGCACCTCCCACCTTCACCGCCAACACCGCTGCCCCTCGTCACGCCGACCTGTCCACCACGGCGGTGTCCACTGAGAAGCCGGAGGAGCATTCGAAGCACGCGCCGCCGCCGCCGCCGTCGTCTGCTGCTGCTGCCGTCTCTCGCGTACCGCCGCCGTTGTCGGTGGCGGACGTGGAGGCGCGGCGCACCCCGCGCAGCACCGGCGGCGCGGCAAAGGCGGCGACGAACTCCATCGCGCCTGACGTGGTGGTGGTGGCTGCCGCGAAGCCGCTTTTCCACTCGCCTGCGCTCGACACACGCGCTGGCGCGACAGCCGGCTCATCACCGCCAGCCGGCGCAGCCGCCGCCGCGTCGCTGTCCGGCCACCTGCCCGGCAGCCACCGCGCAGACGCGGCGGACGCGCAGGAGCACTCGGCCTACTCCCACACAACGGCAACGACGGCCAAGTCGCAGTCTGGGGCGGATGTCTGGTCGGACGGCGACAAGCACCGCAGCCACAGCGCCAGCGCGAAAGAGTCGGGCTCGGCGCCGCGGCTGCGCGAGGCATCGCCGCGGTCTGCGCAGGCAGCCGCCGTCGTGGCACCTTCCGCGAAGGCCGGCTCTCGCGGCGTGTCGCCACCGCCGGACCGCGTGGTCTACCACCTGCCACCGGAGGTGTTGGGGATCGATCCGATGCTGCGGCCCTCCAACGCCGCGCCGGGCCCGTCAGAGTCGTTCTCGGTGTCCCGCAGCGCACGCCGTCAGCGCCAGCAGCAGCAGCCGCAGCAGGTGCACGCGCTGGACGCCTTTAGCGGACCATCAACGGGCCGGAGGGACAGCAACAAGAACAACAATACTAGCATCGACCCTGTCGCCCATACCAACACGAGCATCCACGGCAGCAGCGACGCTGGTGATGCGGAAAGCTTTGGGGCGTTGATGGTCGAGCACGAGGTCGGTGTGCGTCTGAACGGCCTGACCGTCGACGGCGTCCGCAGAAGGAGTGTTGCTGCGGAGGCTGGCTTTCAGGTGGGCGACACGCTGCGCACGATGGACGGTCAGATCCTCGCCTCGGAGCGCGACTTCCAGCGAGGCCTGCTGCAGCACCAACAGCAGCAGTTGAAGTCCGGCGGCGAAGAAACGCTCTTTGTGACCGCCGTGAACGCACGTGGCAACCCGGTCACCTACCGCATTCGACTACCCGCTGGTGGTGCGACGGGATCAGCGGACGCAGCGGGCACACGCCGGCCGCTAACGGCGCGCAAAGCGTCCGGGGCCTCCACGGCAACTGCCACGTCGAGCGGCAGCGCCACGCCGCCCCCGCAGCCACCGCTGCTGCACCAGCTCCAGCCCACCACGCTGAGCAGCCGTGCAACGCGAAGTCAGCTGCTTGCCCCACCTGTGCGCACGCGTGTCACCGTACCGACCAGTACGTTTCCTCCGCCGTTGCAGCAGCAGCAGCCTTCGTCTGGGCGAACCGCCAGCGGACACCCGCACGCCTCATCGCGACCCGCACCAACGTCCGTGCCTGCCACAGCGGCACCCACCACGGCGGGCATCGTACGTGGGGCGGCAGGGGCTGGGGCTGGCCCTGCGGCACGTCTGCGCGTGAGCAGCATCGGCGCGGCGACACGCGAGACGCGTGCCCAGCGCAGCCACTCCAACAAGATGCTGCGGCAGACGGAGGCACCCGCGACGGTGCACACCGCCGCTGCAGGTGGCGGAGTTGGAAGCGTCACTGCCGGCTCGTCTGCGTCGCTGTCAGCACGGCGCACGGGGCGTGACAACTCGTCCGCCGCACGTGCGCGGGCGTACCTGAACCCGTAGCGAACTCACTTTGTTGTTGTTGTTGTTGCTGCTGTTGTCTTTTTTTTTTTACTGATTCGGTCTTCCGTTGCGCTGTAGTGCAATTGACGAAGCTGCCTTGTGTGGTCTCCGTGGTTCTCTTTTTGTTTTTGTTTGTTTGTTTGTTTGCTTTTGTGTGTTTCTGTTCTGCTATCGGGATGCACTCGATGATCTGTGCTATCGGTGGCTGGTTCACCTTCAAAATTACGCTCAGGGAGCAGTGTTGCTGTCACGTGTCTTTCTGTTTTCCCCAAGCGCTCACACAACCATCATATTCCATTTTCACCCTCGTTCCATTATTGGTCTTTTGAATGGATTCCTTCTTTTTTCTTTTTTTGCTACTGGTCCCTCTTTTTTCTTTTCTCGTCTTCTCTTAATAGTTTGTTGTAGCGAACGTGCACAGGTAGTTTGCTCAGTTGGTGTTTTCCTCTCTCTCTTTCCTGTTGGTCGCATTCGAGACTATCAAGCACAAAGGAAAAAAAAGATCGCTGCTATGCTGGTCTACTTGATCTGTCTGTTTCTGAGCCTCATTGCAGAACGACAATGCCTTCGACGACGTTACGTTGAAACTGTTAAAAGCTGTGAACCTGCATACTGATGGACTGTCAAACAGGAAAACACACATGAGACGTTGCTGACGTGCATACGTGCATTCGGGCAGTCAAAATTTTTTTTTATTTGATAAAGCGATCCTTTTTTCCCTGAACTCCCCTTTCGTACTCGCACTTTTTCTCTCTCTTTCCCCACTCCTCAACCTTTCGTCTTCTCCACACACACACACTCACATATGCACTTATCTCAGCTGAAAGAGCCAGCAATCTCTGCGTATCGTTGACGTTCTCTTGTTCATCGATCTCTTCTGCTGCTGTTGTTGTTGTGCTTCGGTGGTTGTGCGCGGCACACACGATTTCTCCTTTTTTTTTTTTTAGGCAGCTAGTCCACGCTTGTTGAAGGCGGTTAAGTTGCGAAGGTGTCTTTTTTCTTTTTTTTTTACGACGTTGAAACACTACAAAAAAAAAATTAGGCTTGCTCTCTCTCTCTCTCTCTCTCTCCCCTCTGGACTTCGTGTCTCTCTTCAATCTAGTTCCGTCATCATGCCAGCCATTGGTCAGGAAAAGCTGGAGGTGCACAAGTGCTTTAGCATCCTACGCACCTCCGCAGAGATGATGTCGGACCGCAAGTACAAAGTGGCCCAGAACGTCGTCCCGGGCTCGCTGGACGAGTTCATCGAGCGCTACGTCGAGACGGTGAGTGTGCCGGTGGACCCGAAGACGAACCCGTCCGCGCCGGAGTCGCGGCGCGACAAGACGGTGATCCGACGTGACCGGATGACCCTCGCCTGCGAACGCGAGGTGGGCGAGGGCAGCGTGCGTAAGGCTGTCGTGTACTTCCTCCCACCGAACCACCTGTCCTCTGAGGTGGTGAAGCAAATTGCGAAGGATGCGCAAGGAGAGGGCTACCAACGCGTCATCTTCCTCAGCCCCACGAAGCCAAACCCAATCGTCCGCAAGACCATGGACACGTACAACCGCAGCGAGGAGGACCTGCGCTTTGAGCTTTTTGAGGAAGACGAGCTGTCTGTGAACATCACCCACCACGAGCTGGTGCCGAAGCACACGCCACTGTCGGAGGAGGAGCTGAAGGAGGTCCTGCATGCCCACGCGCTGGAGCTGGCGCAGCTGCCACGCATCTTGTCGACAGACCCCGTGGCCCGCTACTACGGCCTTGAACGCGGACAAGTCGTTCGCATCGAGCGCAAGAGCATGTCAGCAGGTCTCTACGCTACCTATCGCCAAGTCGTTTAATCACCTCCAAAAAAAAAAGAAAGACTGTTTTCTTTTTGTTGTTGTTGTTCTGTTTTCCTTTAAATCTCGTCCATAAGGGTGTGCGTGTGAGTGTTGGTTTCGTGTAATAGACGGTGGTGGTGGAGGGGTGGTCTTTGCGTTTGTATCTATACCTTTTAAAAGAAAATAATGTGTTTTGCAGCCACGAGCAGAGGCGAGTCCTGTCCATGACAACATCCACACGTCGAGTGTGATGAGAGGGAAAGCGACGGTCCTTGTCACAACGCACGCTCAGACTTCACAAATCTCAGGGTAGAATATATATATATGTATAGATGCTACGAGCGAATGAAGCACGTGACATAAGAATTTTTTTTCCCTCTGAACATGCATTGCACTCGCTCCACGATGAAGACGACGGAAAGAGAGACTTTCCGTGGTGTCGCCGTATTTTTTGACAGCAGCACCACAAGGAGTAGAAGTGGACGAGGTTTCGCTTGCTTTTTTCCTGTAAGCGGTGACGGGAGGTTGTACCTTTGGGTTCTTTTACATTTCTCCACACCTCACCTTTTTCCATTCCTTCTTTTTAACTTGGTGCTCTCTTGTTGTTGTTGTTGTTGTTGTTGTTCTTTGTACGAAACACACCTTTTAGAGCTTATTGTGGTAGTACACACACACACACACACACACACACACACACACACACACACACACACGAACGAAACAGAGAACGACACACACACTACT
>AUXI01000584.1:0-16041 GCA_000482105.1 Crithidia acanthocephali | reverse complement strand
CGTGGGTCTACTGTAGCTCCAGTGTTGCTCAAAAGCGCTGTCGTGACCGATGGAGGAGCAGAGAAAGAGGGAGCTGGTCATGGCGAGGTGCACGCCGATAACCGCGCCGCAGAAGCGCGTAATGGATCTGGGGAATTGAACCATTGTTCGTGAACTACTGTGTACTGTCACTATTCTATCGACGTGTGTTGTCCTGCAGCAGGCGTCGTCTGACCTTTCGTCAAAACGGACGGAGAAGGTCTGACGGCGGCGCGCGGCTATTCTTGCGTGTTACTCTGTTGTTGTTGTTGCTGTTGTTGTCGTTTGGCTTCGCGTAGATGAAAACAACAACGACCAACCTAATTTTGACGGACTTCCATCAAACGTACATGACAATGATAAAGCAAACAGAGAGTGAAAAGGCGAAGAAGAGAATGGTGTTGAATTGAAGGCGTACAGCAGTGAGGACATAATCGAGCTCCACTGTGCGTGACGTGCACGTGCTGCTGGATGCCCATCCCCTTTGCGGTTCGAAACACAAGAGTCCTTTGGACGCAAAAAAAAAAAACAAGAAAAAAAACAAGTTGGGTGTTTCCCGATGCCATAGCTCCATCACTGTAAAAGAGTCACTGTAGCGCTGTGACGTCAAGATCGGTATGAGAGCAGCATCACGGCACTGCCGTATTGCTCAGTAAGGAAAGAAAAGCTGCAATTTGTCGGTGTACTTGTACCGTTTTGATGCAATCATTTCTATTCCTTTTTTTTTCTACGCTGGTGCATTGTTGTTTTTCGAGGTTTAGTATTAACGCATTTAAGAAGCACTTTAAACGTATGCAGCGCGAGCAAAGAGAGAGAGAGAGAGGAGACCACTTTACCCAAAAAAAGCATCGCCAACAAAAGCAGTTAAACCTGTCTCCCCTCCTTCTTTCTCGCTCGCAAATAGAGAGTTAAATGTAAAATAGAGTTGGTGAAGCCTCCGAACAAAGTGGCCGTGGTGATGCTTTCAGCAAAACGGTGCCGTCCTTGCGAGAAGAGACTCAACACCTTCCACGCATTCACTGAGTCTGGCCAGCCTAAAGCGCAAGTTTAAAGAGCGCATCTGCGGCGATGAGGTTCAAATAAGTAGAGCGTCGTCAAGCAGCAACAGTGTTTCCCTTCCCTTGAAAACCAACGGCAAATACCCCCGCACACACACACACAAAAAAAGAAAAAAGACGGGTGATGTCGTTGCTCTCGTCGTTCCTACTTGCGATGGGCCGCACGAACCTTTTTCTTTTCATTCACGTTGTACTTGTGGTAGGAGGAGTAGGCGCGCGGGTCGGCGAGGTTCTTCTTCTTGTGCTTCGGCATCTCGCCAAACGCAGCAAGAGCGTCGACGTCGTTCTGCATTACCTGGTGCTGCTTCACCTTGCTGCTTGTGGTGCCGCGAATAACATGCGCCAGCTGATCCTCGCGCAGGACCAGATTGCGGTTCGTGCCCTTCTTCCCTCCACGCGGCTTCGGCAGGTTGTAGATGGTGCCACGCGTGCTAATCTTGCGCCGGAAGTTGATGTACAGCTTCTTCTCTCCCTTGTCGTTGACGACGTAGTTGACACGGCGCAGCGTGTCGCCTGAGCCGCACTCTGGGCAGAACTGCCGTGTCGTGTCCACCACCAGCGCGAAGCACGCCGTGCACCGCATCAGCCACAGCCGCAGCTCATGGATGTGCATACCGTTCATCCCCACAATCGGCACGCCGAGGTGCATCAGCGTGTTCTGCATGGCGTAGTCAGACGTCACGCAGGCCATGCCAGCCTCGAAGGCGCGACCGGTGCCGCGGGTGCCGTTGTGCATCTCGTGAATGTTCTCCGGGGTGATCCAGTCACCCTCGCCGTCGTTGTCGGCGCTGGCCGGCTCGCCGTCCTTCTTCTGCTCGTCCTCCCAGCTGCCCCACCCGGGCATGCGACCTTCCGGCGGAGGGGCAGAGGCAGCACCACTTCCCTGTGGCCTCTCTTCCTCCTCGCCTTCCGCACCGTCGTCTCCTTCAGCCTCCTCCTCCTCCTCCACCTCGCCCTCGCTCATCTCCTCCGTGATGACCTCGATCTTGTCGGCGTTCTGCGGGTTCACCTGCGGCGGACGAGGCTCGATCGGCTCCCCGAGAAAGCCGCCCACCGTGCAGCAGTCCAGCGCCAGAGCACAGAGGCGGATATCGGTGCGTGACATAGCACCAAAGTCGCCCGTCCGCTCCGCGCAGGCGACGACGGCGGCGACTGCCTCGCGCGTCGGGTCCAGCACGGTGATCGTGTGCGGCAGCCGCTCGATTAGCTCACGAGAAGCACGATCCTTAATCTCGTTGATGACCTGTGGAATAGTGACGAGCGCGTCGGCGGTGGAGACGAAGTTGTCCATGCCTTTGATGATTGCGTTGGCATCTAAAATGAGGAGTCCCTTGTCGTAGGACGGCAGCTTCACCTCCGCGGTGTCGTGTGTCGGGTTCTGCAGCGCACGCTCGCCGTCATCCTGCGACGGGTCCACGGCGTACACCACCGTCTTCGGCTTCTCCGTGAACTTCGCCGCCTCCTCCGGCTTGATCGTCTTCACCAGCGATGCCCACGACATCTTGGAAACAAAAGGAAAAAACTGTTGGGTGTGTGTGGATGTGTGTGTTGTAGTTGCTACTGCGCTTGTGTTCGGCAGCCACGTAGTAAAGATGTCAGTCGCAACCCTGACTATAGGATCCTTCCAGCTACTGAACAAGCTATCCCGCTCTTTTTTCTTTTTTGGATTTTTTAGGTGGCGGCGAGGTCCGTGGGTTGTTCGAACAAGATGAAGGGAGAAGAAAAGAAGGTGGGGATAAACAAGAGAGCCATAAGGAGTTCGACAGAAGCTCTCGCGAAGACGTAGCAGAAACCGCAGTGCTATGAAAATGAAAACAAATCGAGCCATTCGATGTGCCGTTCTTTACTCTAGCTTTGCAGTGGCGTGGGCAAGACCGCAATGAACTCTCCCTGCAGCACGCCTTCAGAGAAAGGAGGAGGAGGAGGTGCGAAAAACTGCTCTCGCTTGCACTGGCATCATTCATCACCGCGTCAGTATCGATGTTCTTCACTACCAAAAAAAAAAAATGTTTATTGTTTTGCTGTAAGGTGTGTTTGCGCATTGAGTTTAGTTACAGAGTATGTGAAAAACCTCCACGAGAAAACAAACAAACAAACAAAAGCACAGTAGCTGCGAGGACAAGCAATCTACAAGTCGAATTCGCGCAGGCTCAGCACCATACGATTTGTCTTCAAGCGCCGCTCGAAGGTGTACAAAAGTGCCAACTCCGTCGCGTTGAAGGGTCGGATCTTTTGTTGCACGAGCGAGGAGTGCAGTACGAAGGGACCGCTGCGGACTAAAGAAACATACGCGCCATTCTTGCGCAGTTTGCGCACCACGCGGTAGGGGAACAGCGGCGTCGTGACGAGCAGACGCTCCTCCTGCAGCAACGGAACAGAAGAAAAGAGGTGCGACGCCACCACGTCGCGCGAGGGCTGCGGCGGTGGTGGGCACCGCACACACGAACACGTCACTCCGACATCCATCGGCATCTGCGTCTGCACGCTACCCCGCAGGACGGCCTCGATGTCACGGGCGGCGCGCCGCAGCACCTCCGGCGGCGTCCCGCGCGGAAAGCGCACGTCGTAGACGCCGAAGTTGCCCAGCGACTCGTTGTTCCAGTACCGCACCATCGACACGTCGTTCGTTGCGATCCCAATTCCCTTCATGCCATTCAGGAAGCCAATCGGCCGCAGCACATTGAGACCGAGTAATGCGCTTGGCTCGGTTCCCATCACCGGTGCGAGGCGGTGGACAAAGCTGCGCGGGTCCGACTCCTCGGAGGAGATGGAGACACCAGGGTGGAGATACATGAAGTGGTAGCTGCGGTGCAGAGCCCGCTTCAGCGCCGGCACCCACGGACTCACCATCGCGGCTGCCTCCGCACCACGTTGGCCAGCCGTCGCTGTCGTTGCGGCTTGCGACGCCGCCGATGCTGTCTGCAGTGCTGGCAGCGAGGAGCGAACTTGAATGTCGAGCTGCTGGAACGTCTCCCAGGTGAGTTGGCTCTCGAGATCGTTCGGGCTGGACACTACGACGTCGTCCACCTTCAGCGCACCGCGCTTCACCAGTGCCTGCGTCTCGGCAAACGGGATGCCGCAGCGGTGGAAGAGCCAGTGGTACAGCGACGGAGCATGGGCGACGGTGTTCAGTTGCGCGTTGATGAACCCGCGGCGGTTGCGCTGCAGCACGCCGTCGCTCAGCTCCGTCTTGTGCAAGACGCCCACGCGGAAGACACGACCTTTGGTCTGTTTCGCCACGTACTGCTTCCTCGCCTTGGGGAACTGCCGCACGCTGGCCAGCCGGGTGAGCCCGGTGTTCAGCTTCTCCAGGTTAAAGCTCATCGCTCTGGGAGGTAGAAAAGGGAGATCGGTTTTATTTCAGACGAGAGCTCTTTTGCACGAGCTGCTCTTGACGAATGCGGAAAGAAATTCCGCAAGGGCGGAGAGACTGGTACAAGAGGCGGTAGGGGGTAGAGAAGCAGAGTAGTTGCAGTAGTTGCATCGAGGAGCTCGCAACGAAGTAGCAGAAACTGACTGCGTCATTCATTTCAAAGCGAGCCAGGTGCAACAGGACTGAGCACAAACGCACACACACAAAAAGAAGTACTATTTGTGTCAGACTTTCAAAGTGTTTCACACAGAGGGCAAAACAGAAGAAAAACCTGAGAGAGGCTAGACGCAGTCAGGTTTCTTGAGTCTCGCACGTACATCTCCGATGAATCACCAGGAAACGCACTTTTGCATCCGATCTCTTTGTCTTTTTCTGTTCCTTTCCAATTTGGGTTTATCTATCATACCGTTACGGTTAGGATCTGTTAGTTCCGTTAAACGATTACACGTTGCACAAGCAAACAGACAAGTAGGAGATCAGTCGGGACACTGCTGTTCCGTCGCTCACGACAGCGGCTCCTACGCCTCCTCTAGCGCCATATCCTCCTCTTCCTCGCCCTCCACTGCCTCGCCGGCCTTGTCGCCGCCGTGCTCGGCCTTGTAAGTGGCCGCGTCGTCCTCCAGCTGCTTTGCGATGGCCGCCTGCTTCACCTTGTTGCGCTCTTCATTCACAAACCGCAGGGCACGGCGGGGCAGCACCACCGTATCGGCGAGGTGGCGCTGCGTCTGCACGAGGCGGTCCGCGACCATCCGCTTCGTGGCGGCGTCGATGCCGTCGGCCCCGGCTGCCACCGCCATCGCAGAGAGGACGTCGACACTAGACGGCGCGAAGCACTGCTCCTGGCCAGCGCTCCACAGCTGGTCTGCGACTGCGGTCAGCGCAGCTGTGTCGCCAGCGGGGAGGGATTTCAGGTTGATGACCGTCTCCAGCTGCGTCGCCTGCTCTGCGAGGTCGTTCTCCGCCTCCTGCTCCAGCACCGCGATGAAGCGCTCCGACTCGCTCGCCAGCAGCCCCTGCACCTTGCACCACTCAAGCAGCTTCGAGAACTTCGACAGCGGCTGCTGCGTGGCGTTGGGCGGACGCTTCTGCAGCACCTCCTCCAGGGTGTGCAGGGTGACGGAGAGTGCCGCCTGGAAGGCCTCCACTTCCTCCTCCGTGAGCGGATCACGACGGCGGCGGGGCGGTGCCGCAGCGACCTCGGCCTCCGAAGTACTGGTGCCGTTCTCTTGTGTCTTTGCCGCATCGTCTGCGGCTACTGTCACCGACTCCTCCTTTGCCTTCTCTTCGCCGTCCTCCCCTGTGGCTTTCTCTGCCTCTTCGTTTCCTTCCACGGCAGCCTTCGGTGGTGGCGCCAACGTCGGCTCCACCACACGACGCGCCTTCGACAGCAGCTTGCTGATCAGCTGGCACTTCGCCGCAAAGTCAAACTTCTCGCCGTCAGACGCGCTCGCGAGTTCGTCGGCGTCGCTCATCAGCGCCGCCAGCTTCTTCGCGCACACCTGCACGTCCTCCACCGTGTTAGAGAGCTCGATGAAGCGCTGCAGACGGCCCACCGGGTCGAGGGCGGCGAGTTTCTTCATCAGTTCACGCGGCGACAGCAGCGAAGTGGCCTCAGCCGGCAGCGTTGGGGCGACGAGCGACGGGGGCGGCACAGAGGGCGACACAGCCGCGTCTCCGCCGCTGACGTTGCTGCTGCCGCTGCTGTTGTTGTTGTTTGGTTCTGCGTTCGTCTCCTCCGACTCGGGCACCTTTGCCGGCAGCGTCTTCACCCCTTCCCCCCACGCAGCTTTGCGCACGCCCGCCTGTTCACAGCGGATGAGGAACTCGTGCGCGGCGGCGATCATCGTCTGCTTGCCCAGCGCGTAGACAGCGAAGAGGCGCTCCAGCGTGGTGAAGACTTCGTCCTTGTGGTGCGCCATCAGCTCCGCATACACGGCGTCCGGCCGCTGACTGATCGCCTGCAGGAAGGTGTTCACCGACTTTGCGTCGCGGAACTTCTCGCTGGAGTGGTACTCGCGAATATACTCGGCGATCATCGCCGCATCACCCAGCATGGAGTGCAGCAGCGCAAAGTTCGAGTTCGGCTTCTGATCCTTCTTTTCCCGCTTCGCAGCCGGCTGGCCGTCGCGATCCGAGTGCGTGCCGTGCTTGCCGGACAGCGAACGGTGGCGCAGTGTTTTCTTCGGCACGTAGCCACGACCACCGCCACGGCCACCACCACCACGGCCGCGGTGAACACCAATGCCGCGATCGCTGCTGAAGCGACCACGTCCGCCACGACCGCCACGACCGCCCCTCTCACCAAAGCCGCGTCCACCGCGGCTGTCCCCACGACCGCCACGGTGGTGCGGTGCACCGCTGCCGCGTCCGCCGCGGTGTGCACCACGCGCCGGTGTCGCGCCAGTCGACGTCACTGCTGCTGGAGCACTCGTGGAAGCTGAGCCTTCCATCCTTTACACACTCACGGTTGCTGAACTCAAAAAAAAAGCTCTTTTTTTTTTGAAATGGAGAAAAAAGGATGCCAAAGTGGTCGGAAGAAAAGAGTTGCAGAAAGACATGCCCATACAGATCTTGAAACATAAACCTGTTTTTTGTGTGTGTGTTTTGTTCTCCGAACACCCGGCACTACCACTCCGTTAAACGATGCAGTGGATTCATCTGGCAAGGCCATCGGAACCGATAAAGAACAGACAACGAAGACATTGGCGCACAGGTTTTCGACACGGTTGAATGTGCGGTCTTTGAGCGCCGATTGTGCTCTTTCATGGAGGGACTCAGAACAATGAAGTGACGCCAGAGTGAACGGCGTCGGTGCCCCATCACGATAAAGATCAACTTGTTCTACTTGCCTTCCTTTTCGGGTGTGTTAGAGAAGGTCAGCATCACCTTCGGGAATGGCGAAACGGCGTGGATCGATTCGAGTTACAGTGGTGTTGTTATTGGTGTTGTTTTGAGTGGGGAACCCGTACAGAAAAGCACTTCAGAGAGCGCCAAAGGAAGCAAGAGAGAAGAGAAACAAAGAAGACTCCGTGAACCACGGCAACAATGAAAAAAACCCACGTTAACCGCCAAGTCGGAGAGAACAGAAAAGACACCGATACAAACTAGGAACAGACAGAACAGAAGCAACAGAGGCCACACAGACAGCACAGAGCAGAAGGTGCACGCCCTTGTGTTCGCTTTCATCCGCCACGACGCTACCATGAAAAGCGCAGACAACTGCTCTCGTTGATGTTGAGCGCGAGTTTTGATGTAGCGAGAAGACGGTGCGCAGTGCGACGGCTAGCCATCAGCATCGCCGTCGCATCGAATGGTCTCGCGATGTGGCCATCTGCATTTTTCTTTCCTCCTTGCTCTGCATCTTTTTCCTTCTCTTACGGCTGCAGTGGCTCGCTCTCCGAGGAGTTGGACTGCACACCGTTGCCATCGTCCTCCTCCTCCTGGCCCTCCTCTGAGTTGTGCGGCTCCTCGTTCTTTGTGGTGGCCCCGGCAGCTGCTGCTGCTGCTGCAGCGCCGTCTACGGATGCAGCAGCCATCGCTGTCGCCGTCGGCTGCACCACCGCCGTCGCCTCCCCACTTGCGCCCTCCACCTTTGCCACCAGCAGCGTGCCGGGCTTGCGCACGCGGAAGCCGTAAATCTTCGGCACGTACTGCTGGCTCGGTGGGGGGATCGCCACCCCGCGCTCCCGCAGCTGCATGAGCAGGAGGTGTGGGAAGGTGGTGCCCCAGAAGGCCCCGTCGAGGCTGCGGTGGCGGACCGAGCGGGGGTGGTAGATGTCCTCGCAGCGTGGGCAGAAGAGCTTCACCGAACTCTCACGCACGACGTCGCTCTGCCCCACTGGCAGTAGGGCGTGGCCCTCGCAGAAGACACGGGGGCAGCTACCAAACTCACTCTGCACAAACTTGTCCTCCATCAGCTTCAGGCCCCGCCCCGTCGTGATGAAGCGGGCATGAATGAGGCCGTAGAGGATCTCGGCCGAGCTCTCCACCAGGCGCTTCTGCTGCTCCGTCAGCCCGTCGCTCTCCATCGACTCCACGTCGAGGATCAGCTCGAGCGCGTAGTGGTAGAAGGGCACCATTGGTGCCAGCCCAGTGAGGTTGAAGTCGTCCGTGATGAACTCGCGATCGACCATGCAGAAGAACTCATTGCCTTTCAGGTCGCAGAACCACGTGATCCAGCTCACGAGCTCCTCGTCCTCGTAGTCGTACTCCATGTTGTCAGGCGAGTACCGCTCTTCCATTGAAGGCTAAAGGACAGAAAGGGAAGAACACAAACGACGCAGCGAATGTGCTAAACGGTAAAGTAAAAGGGAAGAAAGAAGGCAACCACGCTCCGGAGCGCTGACAAAGCTCGTCGAACCTTGTTCTTGCTCTGCAAACTGCAGCAGTGACGGAGAAGCGGCGAACGCTTCGAGCACTGTACCAGCGAAAAGGGAAGGGGAATGCAAGACGCGCCACAGCAGAAAGTGGTGACAGCCCAAACTACACAACAACAGCAACAACAAAAACAGTGTTGACTGGGAATGGAGGTATTAAATCAGGTAACAGAGGTGTGGAAAGTGAGGATGAAAAGGTGGTTAAGGGGACGATATGGCAGGACGGTGAGCATCGATCCGCCGTCCTGGCAAAGCGCAGCTCTGTAGCGAGAGACCTCTGCGAGGAGTGTTGACCTTCTGCATTTCTTCAGCAACGGCAGCGGCTGCTCCAACGCGTAGACTTTTAAAGCTCGAATTTCTGGCTGCGGTTTGAAGCGGTGCATTCGTAAGTTAAATGCCACTCGTTTCCTTCTTTGTTTGTTTTTCTTCTTGGTACAGTGACTCCCAGAATGTAGATGTGCACCACGAAAAGCCGCTGCCGCAGATACAAAAGCGAAGCTGCTCTACCCGCAAGAATCGGTTTGAGACGCACAAACACGACAGCACGACGCGGTCGTATTGACAAACGACAACTACCAGTAAAACAAAACGGCGTGCATGGGTAGCTTAAGTACAACCGTGCAGCCGCACAAAGACGTGTGCGGTCGCAACCATGACTCTTCTTTTTCAGTGTCTCTATTCTTTCTATGTATGCCTGTTTGTTGTATCAACAAATTCCAATGCAGTATTTGTTTTTTATTTCTTACACAGACATGGGGAAAAGAAATTCAAAGAACACATTTTTTTTTCGTAATATATCTTTAAGAATTTGTTACCGTATATGAGCCACTTCGCCGCGCTCGGTAGCCCAGGAAGTAATACAAAGAAAAGGAGAAAAACAATCCAAAAAAAATTAAAAGAAAAGAAACGAGTACTCGACACGGTCGTTGACTCCTCAGCATCAGCGAAAAGCATCGACTATCAAAGGAGGAATGAAAAAAAACCCAGCTTTGTTCTAGTTTCAGCTTATGAAACGACAACAAAAATGGGACGTGCTTATGCAGCGCAAAGGATCGTGCAACTGCCGCGAACGCACAACGTTTTTTGTGCGTACCCACGCTCCTGTCATACAGTTTATAAGCATTCAACAGGAAAACGAGGGGGAGATCAAGATCCTTGAGCTCATGGATGAATTTCACTAAAGCTGGAACAGCCCACAAAGCCTGAGGACAACACATTTTTCTTTTGTCTCCGTTGTTATTCGGCTAAAACACAGAGCACGAAACGCACTGCCAGCGCAACAGTCTTTTTCAACAAACACATGAAAAGAGGGAAACGGGTAAAAAAGGAAATAAAAGAGACACTTTTCTTTTTTCCACGCACAGGGGAGGGTGGCGCCGCAGACGCGTGCAAAACAGACGTTGCACGTTCGCATGAGAAACGCCCTTCCTCTACTCACCCCTTCACCTCCAAACGTCGTCGTTTCTGCGTTACGCAGCCGGCGCGGCCGGCGTGGCAGACGCGGACGCCTGCGCGAGACGCGCCGCCTGCTCCCGCTGCCACGCGACGAGGCCGCGGCCGTACTGCACGCTGCTCAGCTTTCCCAAGTTGCTGCTCATAAACTGGAAGTATTTTGCCTCCAACTCCTTCGTTTCCTCCACGACCACGGACTCCGCCGCAGCCACCTTGCCCGTCGCGTACGCCGTCAGCTGGTCGCACAGGTGACGCACCACGTAGTTGCCCGACGGGCTCACGGCGAGGCTCAGCAGTGCCTCGTCCCCCTTCTCCATCAGGGCCCGCGCCACCTGCAGCACGAACTGATCGCCGTCCTTCGTCTGCCGTGCCACCGTCAGCGCCTCCTGCACGCAGTGGGAGTGATACTTCTCGCGCGATGCCTCGAAGATGGTGTTGATGATGCGCTCATTCAAAGTGCGCAGGGCGGCCTCCACCGGTGTGCCAGGCACGGCGCGGGGGGCGAGGCACGTCAGGAGGGAGCGGTAGACGTAGCCGTCCGTGTAGGTAGAGTCCGCCATTGTCCAGCTCGACGCCATGGCCAACAGCAGCGTCTCGCAGTTGTGCACAAAGGCGTCGTGCTCCTTCTTCTTGCGGCTCGCCGGGTTCTTCAGCGCCGACAGCACGGCATCCGCGAAGACGGGCATCATGTAACGCACAATAAAGGAACCAGTGACGTTGCGGTTAATGTGCTGCAGACGGGCCTCGACGGTGACCGGCTTCGGCTCCGCTGCGGCAGCGGCGGCGGCGGCGGCATCTGCCTCCGGCTGCGCTGAGGCGTTGAAGCGCGGCCGACTGCGCCGCTCCTCCGGCATCCCACCCGTGCACCACGCCTCCGCCAGCGCGTAGTAGAGGTGCCAGTCCAGCGGCGCAGTCGGCGCCTTGTAGTCGGCGAGGCTTGCAGGGGCGTGCGCCTGCTGTGGCGGCGGCTGTTGCGGCTCCGCTGCCGTGGAGGCCTCCGTCGCCTCCTCCGTCTTCGCCTTCTGCGCCGCGTCGTCGGCGCTGGCGGTGGGCTCTGCCGGCTCGTCGCCGTCGCGGCCACGCTTCATGCCCGGTTTCCGCGACGCCTCCTCGACCGCGTGCTCGGCAGCAGCGCTCTTGGCGCGGTTCGGGTCCGCGGCATGCAGCAGCGACAGCAGCGTGTTGCCGCTCGACGCCGAGCTGCTGAGCAACACGCCGTAGCGCATCACCGCCTCGTACATCACCTTCAGCTCGGCCGCCTTCGGCTTCGCCGCCTTCATGTCCGTCGCACCAGCTGGCACGAGGCCCAGGAGCTGGTAGAGAAGCTCCGACAGCAGCGGGTACTGAAAGAGGGGGCTGAGCAGGCGGAGGGAAAGGTTCCACTCGATGCGGGCCTGCGGGGCGGCGTCCGTCTTCGCCGGTGGCGGCGTCAGCTTCTCAAAGAAGATCTGACGCTTGCTGCCGACGGCGAGGGCAGCGCGCAGAATTTGGACGCCTTGCGGGGACGACATGAGTGTGTGGCGCGGCGCCGCCGGTGCGCCAGCCGCCGTGGCCGGTGCCGCCGCCTTCACCGCCTCCTGCTCGCCGTCCTCGCCGCTGCGGTGCTCGTCATCGTCGTCGTCGCCGTCGTCGTGGTGCGCGCCGTCCTCCTCGCCTGCATCCAGGCGCATCAGCCGCGCAAAGAGTTTCGTGGACTCGTCGGAGTCGGCTGACATCGCCGTCAGCACCGCCTCGTAGGTGGCCACATCCTTCGTCAGCGCCTCCAGCAACTCCTCCGTCGGCTTCTCCTGCACCTCTGGCGCAGACTGCTCCGTCGAAGGCTGCGGCTCCCCCTCCGCCGACGCCGCCGCCGCCGCACGCGGCTTGTCAAAGGGCGTCAGCGTCACCATGAGACCGCGGAAGATGTTGTAAATTGGGCCCTGGATGTAGCCACCATTGGCGACGTCCACGAGACGGTTGCCGTGGTTCGCCGTGACGCACGACACCTGCAGGAAGGTCTCTGCCGTCTTCTCGGAAAGGAGCGCGTCGTCGGAGTGCCGCGGCAGCGAGAGGCAAGCCGCGGCGTATTTCTTTTGAATCACGACGAGCAACCGGATCGGAGAGCCGTGGGAACGGGCACGCATCGCCGCCAGCACGTCCGCTGGCAGCAGATCCTCCGTGGCCCCCTTGCGACCCGCCTCCTCGAGCTGGGCGTATGTGTCGAGGTGGACAATGCCGTACGTCTCATGCAGACGACCCATACCGTAACCGCCACGTCCGCCACGCCCGCCGCGGCCGCCACGACCACCACCGCGCTGGAAGTCACCTGGGCCGCCGCGACCACGCTGGAAGTTGCCGCCACGGCCGCCGAACTGCTGCTGCGAGTTGTAGCCCTGCCCACCGCGGTAGGCACCACCTTGGAAGCCGCCACGCGACATCTGCCCGTACATGTTGTTGTTATTGTAGCCCTGGTTGTAGTACCCACCCTGCTGCTGCTGCTGCTGGGGGTAGTAGCCCTGGCCGTAGCCACCGCTGTAGCCCTGCGGAGCAGCGCCGTAGCCTCCCTGGTTGTAGTAGCCGCCCTGCTGTTGTGGAGGCATCGGCTGCTGCTGCTGGTAGCCACCACGTGGGGCGTAGCCCTGGCCATAGCCCTGTGCAGGGTAGCCACTGTATTGCTGCTGCGGGGCGTAGTACCCACCGCGGCCAGCTCCTGCGGGGTAGCCCTGAGCGCCTGCCTGCTGTTGCTGCTGCTGTTGTTGTTGAGGGTTGTAGCCGCCGGCACCAGCGGGTGCCTGGTACCCACCGTATGGGTTTGCGTTGTTCGGAGCTCCGCCCTGCATTTTCTCAACAATATGAGAAGGAAAAGAGAAAAGGGTGTGAGCTTTGATCTAAGTCAGGAATCGTAAATGTGTGTCGAGAAGAGAAAAGGTAGTTCTCAGTTTAAAAACACACACACACACAAACACAAAAATGAATAGTAATTACAAAAAAAAGAAAAAGGCTTTAGTAGATTTACAAGACGACAGAGATGGGTTGACTGAAAACAAATGGAAACGAAACTTCGAGACTACGCTGTATTTGCTTCTCTACTATGATCCAGCTGATGAAGTAGGCTCGTGCGCGATCTAAAACAAAGAGAAAGATAACCTATCACCGAAAATAGAGAGAGAGAGAGTGGTGCACTCTTGATAGACAGTAATGATGGACTGTAAAGGCGGTAGAGGAGGGAGAAGCGAAAAGGTCCAAAAGACATGCGTTTTCTTCTTCAAACGGAAGCGGTGAAGTTCATGAAAAAAAGCTAATGCACTATAATTCGAGCATCTCTCTGAGAACGGAAAGCAGTGAAACCCAACACATACAGTTGCGTGCTATTGAGTTTTCAAGGAACAAAAAGCTCCAGGACTGTGGCAACAAGAAGAAATTCTCACGTCAATAACGCATTCTCTTTTCTCTTTCTTTTCCAGTAGCATCCAATGGAAGGGAAGGTAAAAAAGAAAAAAACAGATTTGCTTTCTACAAGCGGAAGAGAGACACACTACTTTACATCATAAAAAAAAAAGTCACTCACAAAGCATCGAGTACGAACGACCCACATCGAGGCACCTACATGGCTTGGGAAAAAAAGAAGCACCAACTTTCATCCAAACACGTGCACACGTGCACAACGCGCGTCACGACATCTGCGAATTGCTTTCGTCTCCTCTCACTCAAGAGAGCTACCAGTTCTTCCTGCGGTAGGAAGAGCCGCCCATGCCGTCGTTCAGCTCCGCTGCGGTGTAGCGCGACTCGGCCAGCACCGTCTGCTGCACCTGTGTCTGCAGCAGCCCCTCTGAGGTGCAGCCCTTGTCAAAGCGACACGGCGCATTCGGCCCTCCGGTCGTCATGGACGGCGGGTCGTACGGGGTGACCACCGTGCCAGACCCGACGGACTCCGTCAGTCGCCCGAGAAACTCGGGGCTCCACTTCATGCGGTACTGCCGGTCCTGGAACTCCAAAAAGCCGACGCCGATGTCGATCGTCAGCGTCGCCGCGGCGTTGCGCTGCAGGTACTTGCCGATCTCGCGAATCGAGTCCTTCACGGCTGCCTCCACCACGAAGCGGTCGGTGCCGGCGATCTCGGCAATCGTGGTGTAGTTTACCGTGTTCGGCACCGTTGCGTGGTAGTGGGCATCGCGCATTTCCAGCACGTTCTTGAGGTGAAACTTCGAGGTGAAGTCCGGCAGCAGCACCAGCTGCGGCTTGTGGTCCACCCGCGTCGTGTTGTCAAAGCGCTCCACCTTCTGCACCTTGATGCTGGCATGGAGGAAGTCCAGCACCACGGCGGACTTCTTCTTCAAGATGAGTTCCTCCAGTTGTTCACCAAGGACGCGCCAGATAACGTTCAGCTGGTGTGCCGTGCCGCACCTCTTGGTCTGCATCATGTAGAGACCGTCTACGCCGGTGATGATCTCAGCGATCTCGCCGTAGCATCCGCGGCAGGAGCGGCCGGAGCAGGTGGACGACTGCGCCATAAGGTGTTTGAAAAAAAAAACCGAAAGAGAGAGGGACGGAGGTGAACGGGAAGGGAAAGCGTTTGGCGGCTGAGCGTCCAAAGGCAAAGCTGCGACAGAAGCGAACAACAACAGAGCGTACATGGTATTTTTTTTTACAATAGAAAGAAAGAAAGAAGAGAGGAGAACAAGGGGAAGAGAGTAAGTGAGCAGTTCTAAATGAAGAAACGGGAGAGCATGATCCTGCACAGCTACACTGCGGGAGAGACAAAAAAAACAACTAGACAGCAATGGGCTCTTCGCCGCACAAGTGGAGTCTCCCGAGCTTTGCACCACTGACGCTAAGGACTAAAGAAACCCGCTGTGCCATTCGCACCTTTACAATGAGCTTGAAAGATTATGAGTGACTCTCCGAAGATCCGGTACCTACGGACAGACGTAGATCCATACATACAAGCACCGACACACTCTGTCCAGCCCATGACACTGGAAGCAAAGGCATGCTTCGGACCGAAATCTAGTTTAACGAAGCACAGTTCGTTTTGCAACACCAGATCCTACACCTTTTTTTGTGTTTGCTGGTTTGTTTTATTTGGATAAAAAATGAAAGAGAGGGTGTTGTCTCCGACACGAGAGACGGCGGCGGTGATCGGGCAGTACGTTGTTAAAGGGTCAATTCCCTCCTCGAACGCCTGTCATCCGACACGCTACCGCCGTTCACTCCATATGTCGGACACAGCTGGTCGCCCTCGCAAAGAAAATACAAATCAAAATCAGCTTATTTAGAGAATTGTCTAGGCGTGACAGTCATTACCGTCCGTTTCTTTTCCCGGCGGCTGCTTCGCAGAACAGCGAATCACCAACGCAAGAGAAAAGGAAGGAGAAAGACGCGAGGGCACAACAAGGAACGTTGAGAGAAGAAAGCAAAAAGAGCACCTCTCGGATAGGGTGACTTCTACCTTGCTCCTTACGCCTCCCACGCGTTGTCCTCGGCGCGCTCCACCCAGCCGAAGCCCTCATCGGCCTCCGCGGCAGGCGCGGCAGCGGCCGCCTTCTCCTCCGTCGCCTCGTTGGGGTCGCGGTAGAAGAACAGGTCCACCTTCTCCTCCCACGGCACGGAGCGCACGATCGTGCCGCGCAGGCGCAGCACCTCGCGCGCAAGCAGCCAGTACATCATGCCGATCGACTTGATGCCGCGGTTGTTGCACGGGATCGCAATGTCCACGACTCCAGCGGCGCGTCCGTGTCGCACAGCGCAATCACAGGGATGTTCACCAGCGCAGCCTCGCGGATGG
>AUXI01000583.1:0-16052 GCA_000482105.1 Crithidia acanthocephali | reverse complement strand
TTTCTTTCTTTGACCGCTGCCTCCACACATTGCATCCGTTTTTCTTTTCACCATAGCAGTGCCTTTACGACTCGCTTGTTCTTTTGTTTTTTCCCAGGCTTATTCCGTTGTTGTGGTGGTTGTTGTTTCGTGAGCTGCTTTTTTTGTGTTCACATATTTTCTAGGTTGTTGCTGACAGCTCGAAACCAACAATTTTGGAGCCTTTTCTTTTTTTTTTCTTTCACTTTTTTTTTCTGATCGTTACGCAGCGTCTTCTCGCACTGAGACTCGTTCCTTTGAGGTCGGCTTGCAAGGAAACGCAAGGAGCTTCAACTGAGTCCATCAAAAAAAAAAAAACAAGAGTAATAAAAATATATAATGTCCGGTGTTGACCTCGACAACCACCACCGCGCCTCCCGCTCACCGAGCAGCGGCGCGTTTTCCTCCATCGGCGAGGCCATGATGGCGGGCGGCTACTTCTTTGACAGCTCCCATCACTTGAGCGACGACGACGGGGACGAGAAGGCCCCGGCTGCACCAGCGACGGCGCAGGAGGCGAACACCGCAAGGCTGCCGCCCATTCACCCGCCATCGACCACCACCGCGGTGAACGCCAACGGTTCAACATCCTCCGTGGCTGCCCCGTCGACGCTGTCGCCAACTAAGGGGGCGACGCCGCTCTCCAGCCTGCCGGGGGCCACCCCGACACCCTCCACCTCCAATGCCGAGAGTACACGGAACACGCCGATGGCGGCGCCGAGCAACCTGCGGGCAGGAGAGGGCGTCCGCCCACGTCGCTACAGCAACGACAGCACAGGATCGGAGACAAAGAAAGCGGAGGCATCACCAGCCACTGGTCATGACCAGGCGAACGGCACCAACAGCAACAACAATAACAACAGCACCACGTTGGTGTCCGTCACCCCCGCGGAAGCAGCCGCCAGCAGCCGGCCGTCGCTGAACAAGCCGGCTTTCTTTCCCCCCAAGCTCCCGTCTCCGACGGCAACCCGCATCGCTGCTGGGACGTCCGCAGCGGCAGACGCCAGCGTGCACTCGACCCCGCCACCGCGGCGACCAGCCTCGGAAAACCGCGACGCGAACCTCTCCGTGGACGAGCGAGCCAATAGCCACCCCGTCCCTGGACTAAAGAAGCCGGGCACGCCTGACAGCGCACCGTCGTCTGCAGCGCGGCGCTACACCGTCACCGCCGGGGCACCCCCCGCCCCGCCGCTGTCGCCGAAGAAGGCGAACTTTGCGCCGATGCGGCGCGTCACGACGACACCGCAGAGCTCCACGAACTCAACGTTAGCGCCAGCGGCGGCCGACGTGAAGGGCGGGCCGGTGGTGTCGCGTCTCACGCCGCGCACCTCCAGCCGGGGCGGCGGCGGGTCGCAGCTGTCGACGTCCGCGCCGAGCGCTGCGGCGGGCAACACCACGCACCACAACAGCGCTAGCAGTGGGAACAGCAACAGCGTGAGTCTGAGCGCGACGATGCCGACCAGTCCGTTTCTCGTCCCTGCGGCCAGCGGACCGAGCTCGAACCCCTCCACGCCTCCACCACCGCACCCGGCGGGTGGCTTTGGGGCGGCCTACACTCGGCCGGTGGTGGTGCAGCCGCCAGCAAAGACGTCGCCGAACAGTAGTGCGAGCAGCCCCACGGCACGGCCTCGGCTCACCCCTTCACGACACCCTGCCCCAGCCCCAGCAGCCGCCACAGCGATCGCGGCTACGCTGAAGGACACGGACACGAAACACGACAGCAGCAGCAGCAGCAGCCCGCCTCCGCCTGGCGAAGTGCCGGCGTGGCTGGCGGAGTTGAACCACGTTCTTCTCCAGAACCCCGCTGCAGCAGCGGACGGCTCCGATGGGCGGATGGGTGACAGCGCAACGGAGCCGGCGAGCTCCGAGCTGGCCCAGCACCGCACCTTCTCGCACGCCGTCACGACGTCCACCGACGACTGGTTAAACCCGTGCAGCCGCCCAAAGGGGCTGGCGGTCAGCACCGCCTTCTACGCCGCCACGCAGCCAGCCGCCACGGCCGCCGGGCTCCCACCAGGCGTTACGGCCTCGCAGTATGGGCAGCACATGCGCGAAGACACCACCGACGAGGAAGGCTGTCGCGGCGCCGGCAGTAGCCAGACCTCCCTCACCGACACAAACACCAGCGCAACGCGTGGGACGCCGAACACGAAGTCGATGAGCGACAGCGACGTGGCGGCGTCGTCGAGCAACCACACGGCCCCGTTTACTGGTGGTCGCTGGCGGGCCGAGGATGGAGCCACGGTGCGGCGGCAGTACCCTTCCCGCAACTCGAGCCTGGCCGGCAGCATCGGCTCAGCAGACAACGTCGGCTTCATTCCCATCAGCCGCGAGCAGCGGACTATGTCGCCGCAGTCGCAGCGGTGGGAGTCGAGCGGAGGCCTCAGCCTCTACAGCAGTGTCGGGGAGTCCGCCCTGTCCGAGGAGCAGAAGCGGCAACAGCAGCAGCAAAACAACAACAACAACTCAACCAGCAATACGATGCTGCACCAGCCCAACGGTGCGCCGGTCGGCTTGGGCCGGCGGCGGGAGTCGAACAGCGTCACAAGTCGCGGCGGCAGTGCGGACATCATGGCCCCGGTGCGCCTCAGCCGCAACGAGGGCAACAGTGCGGCGGCCACCACCCTCGCCAGCTCCACCGCCACATTGGCGACGGGGGAGACGGTGGCGGTGGCCGAGATGAAGCAGGAACCGCTGGTGATGCCGCCCATGAGCCGCGGCTTCTTCCTCCAGCCCCACCTCTCCTCCGGCGACGACCTCTCGCTGCACATGAAGTCCGTTGTCGCCCCTCCGCGGTACGCGCTTTCCACCGAGTCCGCCATCGGCTCCGCCTCCGTACTCTCTACAAACGAAGGTCCGTCGTCGATGCGATTGCCGCTGGCCCGGTTTATGCGCAACGCCTCCACCGGCTCCGCCGTGAACGGTGCCAGTCTGCCGAACCACCGCGCGCTTCAGCTCCAGCAGCCACCACCACAACAACAACACACGCAAGAAGAGGAAGAACGGCAGCGGCAGCAGCAGACGAGAAGTGGCTCGAGTCGCAATCCGAACAGCAGCACCGCCTACCCGCAGCGGGCCAACTCCCCACCGACGGTGCTGCAGCACCAGGCGCAGGAACGCATCCAGCAGCAGCAGCAAGCGCTCGCCTACGCCCACCCGCAGTCCCCGGCGGGCCGGTGCAGCGGCCCGGCGGTGCTATCGCTGCGCTCTGAGAGCCCCACGGGAGAAGGGGTGCGCGGCGGAGAGGAAGGCAACCACCACAACAACAGCAACAACAACAGCAGTGATAGTGGACGACGCGGCGCACCGACGTGGGACTTGCCGTCCTCGCACCAGCCGCTGCGCCAGGGCCAGGTGCAGGCTCTCGAGGACAACATGGACTACACCGCCTCGCTGACCCTCACGCCCACGGATGCCATTTCGAATGCCTCGCGGGCGACGAGCGGCATCTCCCTCGCCGCGGAAACCACCTTCGTGCGTTGTGACTAAACCAAGATGTCGTTCAGCAGCGTTTGGTCGGCATCTTGATGATGTAGCTGTCGTTGTCCTCTGCTTTTCTTGTTCTTTTTTCTTTTTCTTTTTAAATTGGTAGCTAGTGGCTTCATTCGCACTACGCCTGCTGAACACTTGTTTTTCCCATGTGTCCGTTTTTGTTGTTTTGTTATTCCAATATCGTATATACATGTGAATTGTATGTAACGAAGCTTGAGCAAACCTTAGTTTTTGCGAAAACGTTTCTTGTTTCCTGCTATCTGGCAGACCCAATCAGTTCATTTTTGATTCTCTTTTAAGTGTTTTTTTTCATCAAGTGTGTCTAGTTCTGACACTTTTGTGTGCTGATCCCTCCCACAGTATAAGCGGCAACTGCACCCCACACACACTCAAGATGTGAGTAATTAGATTTAAGAAAAAAAAGCAGAAAGAAAGGAAAAGAACACTTCATGTGCACCCCGCATGTGTGTGGAGTTTGTTGCCTTTTTTTCGGAAGCTCTCGGCATTCATCTCCTCTTTTTCCTTTTTTTCCCCCGTCCCCTCCCCTTTGCTGTTTCAGGCCCGTTGCCTTTCAACGCCGCACCCTTTGTCCATTTTTTTTCTTGTTTCTTTTGTTTGGCCACTGTGTCTACTTCTTCTTCCGTCAACAAAAAACGCAATTTCACCCAAGCATGCTCATTTTGCTTTTTTCAGTGTTCATTTAACTTTTTTTTTTAACGGGTGTTGACGATGCGTTGGGCACATCGCATCTCTCACCAGACCACCACTTTTTATTCTTTCGGTTTCGCCCTCCTTGTTCGTCTTTTTTTTCCCGCTGTTGTTGCTCTTCCTTTGAAAAAGTTCAGGTCCGAACGCTACTTTCGGCACGCAGTTTGGGTCCCCTCTAGAGCCCTCGCTACTGTCTTTCTGACTCTTTTGTTGATTGTGTACTGAACGCGCAACCTCATTTTTCCCCTTTTTCTTCGCCTTTTCTACTGCTGCTTTGAACGCAAGTTTTGCTTTTTCTTTTTTTTTCTCCTTTCTGTTTTCTTTCGTATCTTGAGCGTGTCTCTTGTTGCGTTTTTGTACGAGCGTGTGTTTCTTTTTCTTTTCTCCTCACGTCAAATGCAGGACTTTGCTGTGGCCGAGACGCACATCCGTGTCGACGCCGTCAGAACCTGTGCACGGGTGCCCTGTTAAGAATGAAAAACGTTCTATCATTCGTGCTTTTGTCCTTTGTCCTTATGATAGTCCTTTTCATGTGTGTGTGTTTGTGTTTCCTTGTTTGGTCAGAGGATACGGTTTCTTGCACTCTATCTCTCTCTCCGCGCCTCTTCACAGCTCAATTCTGTTCCCCTCTTCCATCCATCAACCCCATTGCATAGCCTGGTGTTTTTGTTGTCAATGCTCTTGCTTCCTCCTTCTACTCCGCTTCTATCGACCTGGCAAGGTAAAGGTGTACTATCGAAGAACGATGCTTTTTTTGTTTGTTTGTTTGTTTCTCTCAACTTTTCCTTCTTTCGCATTTGACAACACCAGCGTCTCACTTCACATCAGCATATGGTATGGGTTTTATTATTTTTTTTGAAGGTCCTCGATCGTTTCGAGTGCTGATAGGTGAGGCAATGCAATTGTTGGCTTCTTTCTTTCTCTCCCTTGAGATTCAAAGTGACGAGTCACCGGTGGATGGACAAGTGATGTCGCAGAGTTGAGCTCTGATGGACCTCGAATGGTATACCTTGAGCCGGTGCGAAAACGGAGGTGGTAGAATGCGGTGTATTCTCCTTTTATCTCTCTTTTTGTTTGTCTGTTTTGTATCACGTACGTAAACTTGTATCGCTGCGAACTCGTGAGCTTTACAGCAACATGTGATGTGCATGTGTGGCCCAAAGACGGGTATCACGCTGTCTAAAGTAGGTGTGCACAGACGCATATCTCTTTTTTTTTTTTGGCGTCTTTATATGTGCTTCTCGTCGCTCGTCCTTCAAGACATTTTTTTCTTCTTTTTACTCTTTCATTCTTTTTTTTGTGTGTGCAGCTGTGTTTTCATGTGTCCCTTTAGGCCAGTATTTGCTTGCGAAAATTCGGTGTCCCTGTTTTCTCTTTTTTCTTTCTTTCCCCAGTGAAGTACCTCATTGTGCGATTTCGTTTATCTGTTTTCCTTATGGTTTTTCTTCTATGTTTTACATTTCTCTTCCTCCTTTTGTCCTTATGTGATTGTTTATTTCTCTGGTCCCCCAAGTCTTCCACCACATCACCTCTTTGCGTGTGGCGGCTTGTTCACCGTAATATGAATAAGAATGCTCTGTCTTTCTTATCTTCTTAGTTCAACATCACTTTGCCTTTCACACTTTTTATCTGTATCTACGCTTTTCTCATCCTCATTTCAAGCCTCTTTTTCTTGTTGTTGTTTGATTGGCGTTCATTCTCTTCTGACCTTTACGTCATATACCCTCGAAAAGAAAAAAGAAAGCAATTCTTGTGAGCGTAGCTGTCAATTTTGGAAGGAGCGTGTCGCTGAGCAATGCTAAACTGACCTCGTTCAAATCCTCAAAAAAAACGTGTTTTCTCAAGCTTGGCTTCACACGGCGCTCTTTGAAGGCGTGGCTTCGCATGCGTGTGACGGGTACGACTTGCTGAGGTGCAAGCATCCCCATCTGGTGACAATGCACGGACGGGAATTACACGCACCTCTCCTTCAGATCGGTCAGTTATTGCGGTGTCTTCGCCGCTGAAGAAGCAATGGTTGATGGTCACATCTCTCCGTATCCCAAGTAAAAAAAAAGAACTACCTCGAGCGACCGCTGCTCCTTTCCATCTTTCTCCTCTTTTCACCTCTGCCGTCTTTATCCGTACTCACGTGTGCGCCTGAGTGTGCATGCGAAAGGTGCTCCCAAAAAATTGTTTAGCGTGTGCGCGTGTACGGCTATTCTGCTGACTTACTTCTTTGATTGTTATTCTTCACTCATTTACCTTTTATATAGAGAACATTCACTCGCTGTCGCTGACCTGTTCTTGTGCGCAAGCAAGACCACGCGAAAAAAAAAAAAAGAGAACGTACCTTTTTTTTCCCCCTTCTCCACCCCCACCCTCATCTCAAAAAACGTTCGTTGTAGTTCAACCGTCATCACCTCAGCGTCGAATTCTCCCAGCCGCCGTACAGAACCTCGACACCTTGTAAACTGAGGCGCGCCTCTTTTTATTATTTTTTCCTTTTTTTTACAATTGACGGTTCACCTCTACGCGTACGCGCAGTTCATACATTACGCGCGATACACACACACGTTGACGCCGGTCCCGAGCACCGAACCTTTTTTTCTGTACGCCCCTCTTCTTGTTGTTGTCAAAACAAACAATCAAAGAGTGTGACAGTAGTACACAATTCTTTTTTTTGTTTGTTTGTTTAAAGAATAATCGCATTTGTATGCACTGCGGTATTGAGAGAGCATACGTCACACGAACGCGAATCAAACAAAGACGTGCCCTTCCGCAGCCACCACAATCCGTAAACTAGCTCTGATTTACACATACACACACAAATAATTAAAATAAAAAGGAGTGCGAAGACCCAAAGGTGGCAAGCCTTTCCCTTCTTTCCAGAACTTCTCTACATCTTTTTTCTATACTGCTTACTGTGGATTTTTTTTTCTTCTCGTGATTTCTTTCAGATATAGCGTTAAACGACCCAACCGGAGTGAAAGAACGAGAGAGAGAGTTGATTTGTCTGGCAGCTATTTGCCTTCCTCGAAATTCACAGCTTTTTTCTATACTTCTCACAGCGTCTATCCAACCACACCTTCACTTTGTTCTTTTTGTTGTTGTTGTTGTTCTTGTTGTTCGTGTGCTCTTATATACACAAAAAGCCACACATCAAAAGCGGCTCGCCTGTGCCCATTCAATCGAAGTCCATTTTTTTTTTACACCATACCGCCGGCCGTACGCCTTTTTTTCTCCCTCTGTTTCATCTTCGATACCTGTGCCATTTTTCCATTTTTCCCGATCGTAGCCACCATCTTTACTCTCTCTTTTCTCTTTTTTCCTTCACCGGCCTCGGGAGTCGGTTGGCTTCTGTACTCGTGTGTGTGTGTGTTTGTGTCTGCGTATGTGTTGTCGCGTCACCGGCGCCTACCACCCCCACACTATCGTTTCTGTATACACTGATTTATGTGTTCTGTGGTGCACGCACCAGACACCCGTCTAACCTCCACACCTTTCGTCTTCGCTCACCGCTACCGCCATCGCGTCAGGTCGCATCTCATCCGTACTCGCCGGCCGCGTTGTTTTCCTCCGCCACACGGACGTCCCTCACGCCTCCGCGCCCCGTCGCAGCAGTCCACCGCAGCACCTGCCCCACCGGTGAGGCTCACCTTCCATCCTCCTCCCTCTCCGCACACGGCGTACCGGCCCGGTGCCTAGGAATATGGATCGTCGCCCCACCACCCCCTCGCCGTCCTCAAGCTCCCAGCAGCTCCCGCAGATCCGCACCGACACGGACACCTCCTCGCTGCACAACACCTCCTCCCTTGACCCAGGCACCAAATCCCTCTCCATCGCCGCCACCCGCACGACAATCCCCTCAACGCAGCGGACCGTCGCGCAGAACACCACACCGGCCGTCTCCGCCAACGTCAGCACGTCCCGCCACTCCGCCGGCGTCTTCTCCGATCCGTCACGCTCGCTGCAGGGGCTGCACTCGCCCTCTCACCCGATGTCCTCGCCGCACTTCCCGGGGTCAAACGCGAGCATGAGTTTCTCCTCCGTCGATGAAACCGGGGCAGCAGCGCGGCCACGCGGGGCCAACCGGAATAACAACAACAGTCCCTCCGGCGCATACAATGCCAACAACAACAATACCCACCACAACAGTGTGGGCGGTCGGGGCAGCCGGCAGAGTCCGCCGCAGCGGCGGCACAGCGGGGACAACAGTGTCATGGACGCCGTCTCCCGCAGCCTTAACGCCCACAACGACCCGGAGCTGGAGGGGCTGCCGCCGATGGGGGAGGAGTCGTCGGCGGACGGCTCGACGCTGCTTTACGAAAAAGGGTTTCTCATCTCCACCTCTCCCGGCGCCGACCGTGATCCCGTGGCGGGGAACGCTTCGGAGCAAGAGTACCTGGCGGCGCACCTGCAGGATGAGGAACAGCAGCCGCAGCAGCAGCGGGCAAACAGCGCCAGTCGCTCGCGCGGCCCCACGGCGAACGCGTCGGGCATCTCCCACCGCCTCCTCACCGTGGAAGAAATTCAGGAGCGCCGTCGGGCCACTTCGCGGCCGGTCAGCCAAGCGGCCTCGCGGGCGCTGCCCAGTGCTGCCGACACCAACGCCAAGAGTGTCCACGCAAAGGAGAACAACAACAGCGTCAGCCTCAGCGCGAGCGGCAAGCCGGCGCACCGTCAGCTGTCGAAGGAGGAGACGGAAAAACTAATTGCGCAACGCCAGCAGCAATTCAAGGAGCAAGAAAAGCTGAAGCAGCGCACCGCCGCCTCCGCAGCCACCAGCACCGCTGCGGCCCACACCACGCCTGCTGGTGAGTCTGGCGCCAACAACACTTCCGCTCTGCAGCAGCCCTTCGTCCATCAAAAGCAGCAGCAGCAGCAGCCTCTTAAGACGCCAGCAAACAACAACAACAACACGAGTGTGTCGAACTCGGCACCACTCAACTCGAATGCGGCACCGTGGCTGATGGCCGGGGACGGCTCGCAGGGGAACCTCCTCCACACTCAGCAACAGCAACAGCAACAGCAACAAGCGCAGCAGCAGCAGCAGCCGACTGGTCCCGTGACCTTTGAGTGGTTGCGAGGGGCAAGTGCCGCTGTGGGCAGCCTGATGGACCCGAATGCGCGCGCGTGGCCAGGGGCGAACCCGTGGCGCGATGCGGCGGCAGCCGCGGCGGTGTCGGCTGGTGGTCCACCTGGCATCAACCCGGTCCTCTTTGCTGGTGCGGGCGGTGTCGACTTCAGCGACGGTGGTGCCCACCCCGCTGGAGCTGGGGTGGCGATGGCGAACGTAGGGGGCGATGTCGGCGCCATGTCTGCAACTGGCACCTACACGTGGCTACCGAACACTTCGTACTGGCCATCGCTGGAGCAGCAGCAACAGCAGCAAGACCAGCTGCAACAGCAACAGCAACAGCAGTCGGCGCTGATCCCATCGATGGCGACCGCCGCCTCCGCCTCACACGACGTCTTCACGTTTATGCCGACGACGCAGCCGCTGCTGAGCCCAGCGGGTCCGCTGGGCGGTGGCGGTGGCGCCGTCGCAACCGCCTCGGGCAATGGGATGCAGTACGCCGGGCCGCTTGCCGGGCTCACCCTCAGCCTTCTGCAGAGCCTCCCCCTAGCACAAATTGAGGCGGGGATTCGGCAATGCGACGAACAAATTCTGCGTGCGCAACAGGACCGCGAAGTCCTGTGCCACGAGCTGCAGCGCCGGCAGTACCCGATGGCAAGCAGCAACGTGACCAACAACAACAACGTCAGCATCACGTCGGGAGGTGCGCCAGGCAACACGGCAACGGAGGCGATGAGCTGGCCCGGTGCATTGCCCACCACCGTCAATGCAGCCCTCACCACCAGCGCGACACCACCTGTGCACGGTGGCAAGTCGAACACGCTGGGTGGCGGCCCCGCCAGCACCGGCTCCCCGTCCCGCTTCTTCAATGGACCGGGTGTTGATGGTTTGCCGCAGATGCTCGACGTCCCGACCTCCGTCCTCCGCACCGCCGCCAGGCTCAACTTCTCCACCGCAGCGAGCGTTGGCGGCTCGTCGATGAACGCCAGCAACGCCGCCGCCGGCGCCAGCGAGCGGCGCAACAGCGGCAGCGACGCGGCGGCAGCCCTCTCCGGCCCTCTGTCCTCAAAACCAGCCGGGACGGCGGCAGCGGCGGGGAACTGGGGAACGGGAGAGCGCTTCGGCACGAACAACAACAACAACCACAACAACAGCAGCCACCACCACCATCAGGCGCACAACCACAACACCAACAATAATAACAGTAGTGCGGCGAGTCGCGGCCACCGCCACAACAACAAATCACGCGGGCACAGCAGCATCGCCGACAAGTCGCAGCACGGCGGCGGCCGCGGCGGCAACGCCTCGACGTCGTTTGGCGGTGGTGCGGCAGGGGCCACCTCCGCAGGTAACGCGGGTGGTGGTGGCGGTGGTGCGGCCGCCTCCGCTGGTAACCGCTGTAGCCACGATAACACCCCGCAGGAGCAGAAGTATCTGCAGACGGACCCGTTCAGCATGTACGAGCACAACAAGAAAATTGCGGCGACAACAGCGACAGCCACGTCGCCTGCGGCGGCTGCCTCGCAGTCGGCGAAGGATGCCTCGGCGTAGATGTGTGTGTGTGTGTGTGTGTGTGTGTGTGTGTAAGTGTACATAAAAGTGTTCCATCAGCGCATCGCACCGCTGCGTTTGAGGAGAGTCAGCGCTTTTTTTTTGTTCTCTTTTTTTCCTCGTGTGTGAACTCCTACGTTGCTTTCTTTTTGTTTTCTTGTTGATTTTGTTTTGCTGTTGTTCTTTATTATTATTATTTTTTTTGTAACTGATTTAAATACTAGTGTGATGCACCCTGAAACGGAGCGTTTGTCTATATACACATCAAGTGCTCTTCTCCGTGTTGCAACTCATACATTAACCGCTTTTATTCCGAGTAAGTGTCGTGTTTTCCTTTTCCTGCCTGTGCAGTTGTTTCTCGCTCTCTCCCTTTTTGATTTTTCTGAGCAGAGTGTTCTAAGCCTTTGAATCACTCCTCGTTTCCCCCCAAAAAAAGAGATGTTAACGCGCTTCTCCCTTCAATGCCTTTCCTTGCTTGTTTTTTTTGTCCTTTTCTAACTCCAATGTTAGCATCGTTCGTCTCGTTATCTTTTTTTTGTCTCTGTTCCTGTTATCAAGCTCTCATGTTTTATCCGGCATTTGACTTTTGTTTGCTTATCTCACTTTTTTTTGTTTGTCTGTTTACAATGCCGTCGTAGCATATCTGATGGCAAGCCGAGGAGAGACCGGGTGACACCCATGAAAAGCTGCTTCGCCACAAAAGCTCTCCTTGTGAAGCGCGCTTCGCTCTTCAACCAGTTTCCACCCTTCAAAGACATTCACAGCATTATTCCCACTTTTTAGTTTTGTTTACTGACATTCTACTTCCTCACGAGGCCTCCTATTCACGGTGTATGTTCTTCTTTGACCTTCCTCTTTTTTTTTTTTGCTTCCCTAATCCTCTTCCCGCTGGTTTTTCCTCTCTTGAAATGAGTTCAATAGTGCTTCAGGTTTATATACACTCAACCTGCATCCCACTTTGTTCAACTGCAGCAAACTGAGATCACGCCTACACTGTAAGCTTGTCAGGCTGTCCTCCGTCCTTCCTTTTTCTTGTTACTCCTGCACGCTTGTTGTCTTGAGGAGTTTTTTCGTTCTTGTTCTTCGTGTATTCTCAGCATTTTCTTTTTTTACAAACGGTGTAATCACTTATGATGATCGATTCTACTATACACCACCCGCGTCTTGTTATTTGATGTTGTGGTGGTGGTTGTTCGTACAAGACTTCTTCATAAAAGTGATGGTTAGACAAAACATAGGCCAAATATATGCAGGGGTCACTTCTTCAAAAAAAGGAAAAAACCTATGTTTAGTCAACACCAGCGTTTTAAACGCAGAGAAGATGACCGTCTCCTTTCTTTTACATTTTTTTTTCTTGGTACGGAGGGCCTTCGATGTGTTGTGGACGATCCTTTCAACTATCCAGACTTCACGCTCATCTCGTAAAAGCGTGGCTGACTCTCCCCCTGTGAAAAACGCGATTGAAGTCCAGACTCTTGATCGTGCTTTTTTTTTGGTTTTGTCTTGTGTAGTGGAAACTCTCACTCCATCCTCTTCCTGTTTTGTTTTTGTTATCCATACTTCTGTTTGCAAAAGGAAAACCTGTGTGTTTAAGACAAAAAAAAAGATAATAATAATCTGGTCGGCATTTCTCTCGTCAGCGTCGCAGTTAATCTGTTTCTCTTTCCCGATGTTGTTGTTGATTTTTAAAAAAAAAAAGCTGTTGTTGTTGTTGTTTTGCTCATTGTGCTTGTTTGTTGGCGTGTCTGTTTTCGTCTACCTCCTCTCTGTGCTTATAAAAACAAAACAAAAAATAGTGTCGCTTGAATTCGCGTTGCGGTTGTTGTCAGTGCAAACTATCCACCGCTTTCTTTGTCGTTATCGCTCGTTGAGCTATTTCATCTTGACGCGTCGAGGAAGCTGCGGTTCATTCTTTTTTTTTTTTTTTTATTCGCATACGTACACTTCACGTCTTTTCCTTTTTTTTCTTGCCGCCATCTCTTCTTTGAACACAATCGCGTGAAGAACTTCCGCCGCTTTCTTTCGGTGTCTTCTCGTCTTACTTCCTGTTCTTTTTTTTTTCCTCACATTCTTTGTGGAACACAACTGAAACCTATACACACTTTTCTTGTCATCTTTTCATTTTGTTTGTTTTGTTCGTTGTTGTCGTAGCAATGAGATTCCTCTGCTCCTTGCTCGGTACAGACTACAGTTTTTTTTGCTTTTTCTCTGCATCCGGTGATCATGTGTCGCTCCTCTTTTGTTTATCCTCGCTACGTGTTCAACTATCTATATTCCTTTATTCTATTCATACTGGACTTGGTTTTAAGCACACACAATAAAAAGAAAAAGAGTATGAGCTTTGTACGCAAAGCTCTGGGTGGTCAGCTTCGAAGTGTAGGCCTCGGGAGTTCAAAAGACCTGATGAAGATTGAAAGCGAAAGAGAAGTGGTGTGAAACGATGTTGATCTGATGTGGCAGTGCGGAACAATCGACCTGGTGTTGTTGTTGTTGTTGTTTTGGCACTGCTCTCAGCATACGCAACAGATCATGCGTGCGTACACACCTGCACATACGTTAATGGGTCAGTTTTTTTTACTGTTGTGGTTGTTGTGGACAAGATCTCCTTCTTTCGTGTTTGTGACTTTTGCGCTCGCAGACCCAACGACCTGCTTCTCTGCTGTTGTCACCGTAGCAGAAACAACACACACTTTCCTCTGCGACTTTGCTGTCGCTGGAGCGTCTTATTATTATTGTTATTATTATTATTCAAAACTACTCCCCACCATCCCTCCCTCTCTTTCCTCTCCGCTGCGTCTTTTTGCACCTCTCTCCTTTGTGTGTTGCATCATCATCCTTTACGCTAAGGAATACTGCGCTATCACAATCTGGTAGTTCTCCAACATCTCTCGTTTTGCTTTCTCTGCCAATTGTGTTTTTTTTTGTTCCTTTTTTTTTTTGTAGAAAACACACGTTACTGCTCTAAATCCTATAGTATCTCTTCTCCTGAAGGCTTCGCTGTAATTTTTTTTGTCGACAGCTCCAAAGCAGTAACACCGTATCTATCATATTCTACTTTAATAAGCCTAAAAAAAAAAGCAGGAAAAGTTCAATCCTCCAAGATACGCCCTCCTGTAAAAAAGAAAAACAGCATTCGTACACAAGTTGCCGGACGTCGTTGTGTCGTCGACGCCCCTCTGATTCTTTGTGTTTTCGTCTTTTCCAGACTCCATACCATAGCATTATTTATCGTTTGCTTACTAGTATTCGCTCCTCGCTGCAGCTGGGAGAAGCGACGACCTGTCTCTTGTCGCCTCTGCTTTATTGTTTTCCTCCTGTGGTGACATTTTTAAAAGTTGTCGCTTGTCTTTCTACTGTTCTCGACTTGTTTCTTCGGTTTCAGCCGGCATCAGACAAGACGAATTTCGAAGCCTATTATTGATTTTTTTTTCATCCGCATTCTTTTCTGTTGTTCTGGCATCTTTTCCATCTCACATTCTTTTTTGTGCGTGTTGATTTGTCTGTTCGAGCCCCGCAACTTTTTTCGCTCATTTTTTTTCGTTTCTATGTACATCAGCTCTGTTTCCATCTGTCTTCTCGACTTTATCTGTCACTATCGTCTTTTCTCTGGTGCTTCCCTTCTCTATCAGTTGTGAGCGTTACTCAACAGAGTTCCCCGTCTTTTTTACTTCATTCCTGGGCAGAGGCACTTCAGTCTTCAACTCCACTCAGTCGGCTGCGCAGACAAACATACGTCCTGTCAGCATCAAGTTATATATATATATATATTAATATTTGTTTATTGTTTACGGGAAACCTGCAAACACACAACTCTGCTATTTATTAACTCTGCAAACCCACAGCCTCTCTCTCTCTTTCTTTTCTTTCTCTTTCTTTCTCTTTTTTTCATTTGTTAACCATATCGTTTTGGTTTTTTCCCTCTCCAGTTTGCTTGGTTGTAATTTGTGTAAACACGTGGGCCTCCAACTCCTGTCAGTCTGCAACGAAGCTGCCTGCTCGTTAGGTCAACTGTTGCTTTTTTTCCTTAAACTGACGTGTTGGCAAAGAAATTTCTGCTCTAGCTTGCTCTTCTCGTGAATTAGGTGTTCTCCTTTTTTTTTCCACTGTGTTAAAACTACTTTCAAGTAAAATCCTACTTTGTCTTTTGGTTTTGCTGTTTTGGATACACAACACTCTTTCTCTGTTTCTTCCTTCGTGTTTTTGCTTGTTGTTCATTTTTCGGTGTGTGTTTTGTAAGCGCACTTGTGTAAAGTGTAGAAGCGCTCAGAGATACTTTTTTTTCTTTTTGTTGTTTTTTTTCTCTGTTTATCTGCTGTGCTGTTGTCATAAAAAGATTTCTTTCCTCCCTCGTCTTGAGTCCTCAGACATTGCTTCTTTTCTCTACTATTCAGAATCTTTTTGACGTGAGCACTTTTCTCCTTTCTTTTTGTGTGTGTAAAATCGTTGGGAAAGCCTCCCTATTACTATAGCTTTCCGTTGAAGCTCGCTAATAACCTAATACACTTTTCTTGTTTGGTTGTTCTTCGTTGTTTGTTGGTTTTTTGTTGTTGTTTTTTGGGCCACACCCTCCGTCTAGTTGATTGCTCGTGACGTTGAAAGAGAAAAAAAAGGTTTATAGGCTGCTGACTGCAAGTACTTTTAGTCCTTGGTTTCCATTCAAGTTTTTGCTTGTTTGTTTTGTTTGTTTATCTTCCTTGTAACGTATTCGACCTCACTGCCTTTTGTGTTTGTTCGTTTCTGTTTCGTTTTTTTTTCTTTTTGTAATCTCTTTTTTCTTGACCATTTCTTTTTCCTGACCTTTCTCGTTCAGAATTTTTTTTCCTTTTTTGATCTACAATAATTCTCCTTCAATTTCGTAAACCGATATATTTTTGCTTGCCCGTTTTTCTTCGACTTCTTAAAAAGCCATCTCTTGTTTTGTGTTTAACTCCCTGCTTTCGTACTGTTAATATATTTATATTATTGCTGCTGGCTTTTACCAGTCTTCTCCTTTCGCTGCGCTTTTTCTGTCTTCCAGGTTTTGAGATTTTTGTTTGTTTGTTTTTATCTCTTTTCTTTTTCATCCTCTCTACAGTTTCAGCCTCGTCAGTGCATCGGTGCTGTTGTTGTTGTTTTTCGGTACCTCTAGCTAGCTTCGGACCTTTTTTTTCCCTCTCGTCCTGTTTTCCTCTTTGCTCTCTTTATTTGTGTGTGTGTGTGAGAGAGCCATATAGATGGTAAGGAG
>AUXI01000582.1:0-16052 GCA_000482105.1 Crithidia acanthocephali | reverse complement strand
ATTCCCAGGTTCGTCGGTGTCTTTGTTTGCCTGCATCTGTGCTAACCGCACGGCTCGCTCCGCCTCCACGTCGTCCTCCACATCCAACGTGTTCTTTGGAATGGGTTCTGCTTCCTTTCCAGGGCTGTCGACAACTGCCTCCGCAAGATCCTGGTCTGCGTTGGTGGTATGCGCCAGCGTGTCCGGCGTTAGGCTCTCCACTGCCGCACTCGTCTGTGCTGCACGCTCCGCACCACTCGCACCACGTTCCGAGGCGACGGTTTGTCTTGGGCTCTTCTGCGCACTTGCAAGAGACGCGTCTGCGTTCGCACCAATGTCAGACGGTGGAGCAGAGGCGGCGAACGTACTCCCCCCTTCTCGCTGAACTGCAGCTGACGCCACTGCGACGATGGGAGGCGGTGGTGGTCGTCGCGCCGTCATGGTCGCCGTCTCGGCATTGCACCACGGCATCGGCCGCATTAACTCCGCTGGCGCACAGGGTAGTGGTGCGGTATGGAAAAAGGGGTGTTGCAGCACCTCCTCCGCTGACGGGCGACGGCGCGGGTTCCACTGCAGAATGGACATCAGCAGCTCCAGCCCTTCTGGCGGCAGCAGCGCTGCCTCCGCCGCCACTGGCACGTCGCCGTGGGACGGCGTGAACATCGTGGCACCGGGCTTGAAGAGGTCGGCCAGCCGCTGCACGCGGTTCCAGCGAGGCAGGGATTGCATCATCACCTTTGTCTGGGGGAGGTGGTAGAGGCCGGCGAAAGTTTCTTCCGTGGGGATGCCGAGGATGTCGCACACGGCCAGCAGGTGATGGCTGTCGGTGGAGGCGTGGAAGAGAGGTCGGCGTAGGAAAAGTTCGGCGAGGATGCAGCCGAGCGACCAGACATCCATCTTGTGCGAGTAGTCCACCACCCCGAGGTGCAGCTCCGGGGCTCGGTACATGAGCGTGACGACGGTCGGCGTCAAGCCCTGGCCCTCGCGGTAGAGACGCCCAAGCCCGAAGTCGCAGACCTTCACGTAGCCGTTGTCATCCAGCAGCACATTCGACGTTTTCAAATCGCGATGCAGGACGCGGTTGGCGTGCAAGAACGCCACCGCGCTAAAGAGCTGGTACGCGATCGCCTTGGCCCGTGCCACGTAGTTCGCGGCGGCAGCCGGGTGTGCGTTGCGGGGGGTGATGTGGAAGTACGGGATCTGGCACGTCGGCGCAGTGTGGTAGCGTCGCATGTAGGTGGTCAAGTCCACCGGACAGAAGTCCATGACAAGGAACACGTCCTTCGTCTCACTCAGAGCCCCGACCGCCGTCAGAGGACGCGCATCTGCCACGGTGGCACTGCTGCTGTCACTCACGTGTGCAGACGTCTGCGTGTCCTTCTTTGGTTGTTGGTGCAGCGGCGAAGCGTCATCGAAGCCGCCCATCTCACGTGGCCGTCTGCTTGGCGGATGCGTGTGCGTCTGTGCTGCGGCGGCCGCGGAGGAGGAGAGGCACCTACTCGATGCCTCGGCGGACGCTGGTGGCGGTGGCACCGGGGTTGGGTCGAGCAGCACGAGCTCACGCGCGCCCATGATGTTCGGGTGCTGCAGTCGCAAGATGAGGTCGATCTCGCGTAACAGATAGGGTGGAAAGCCGATCTGCGACTCCTCCAGCCAGACCTTCTTGATATGCTTCAACGCGTAGTACTTGGGCAGCTGGTTTGGCGGACGAGGCGGCAGTGTCGAGGCGTTCGCTGCGGCCGTCCTTGCACCACCCGACGTCTTCTCCGTTGCGGTGGTTGTGCCGCTTACTTCGCTCGTGTCATCGACTGCCGAAGTGTCCTGTTCCTCCTCCGCCGTCAGCACGGCTTTAAAGACCACCCCGTAGACACCTTGCGAGATGCGACCAACACGGGTGTAGTAGTTCACGTCGCGGCAGATGGGTCGCACCGCCCCCGAGACGTCCATTCGACCCTGCGCACACGCGGATTGGTAGACTGCGTCGTCAAACAGACTCTGCGTGGAGGGTGACGCTGAAGCGGACGCTGCAATGTCCGGTCTCCGCCGCTGCACCACACCTGTGGAGCTCAGCACCTCGCGCAGATGCCGCACTGTCTTGTCAACGACCACCGAGCTGCACAGCCTGGACCGGAGGTCTGCACCAGGCAGCCTCTCCGCGGCACCAGGGGTGGTGGTTGCCGCCGCGGCCGCCTTTGCCGTTTCGGTCATGCTCGCCTGCTGGGGCGAGGCGTCAGTAGAAACCCGCAAAAGCTGCTCCACGATGGAGGCTGCCATGCCGGCCGTGAACGGCACGCACAGCGGGTCGTGCAGGAGGTCGCGGTAATCGAGGCGTGCGGAGGACGGAGAGGCGAAGACCGGTGGTGGCACTGGCATCGCCACATCCGTGCGATGCAGTGCCGATTGAGAGGCACTCGCATTGCTGGGCCCGCCTTTGGTGGCCGAGGACGAAGCCGACGGTCCATCCTCGCCTTCTGCGCTGTCCGGGGCGTTGCTGTTCATGTCGCTGGTGCCATCTTTGTTGGCACTTCCACCCGCTGCAGCCGCCTTCTCCTGCAGCTTCTTGCGCATCCGCTCCAGCAGCGAGCTGACGGGCATTGTTTCGTTTGTTGCTTTGTTTGTTTGTATGGCAGACGAATACACGTCTGTGAGTTGAGTGGATTGTTTTCTCAAGCAGCTTCCAGATGCAGCAACTTCCCTACTTCCCTCACTGCAAAGAAAAGAGACAGAAGTTAGAAAAAATGGGGCAAAGGGATGAGAAGAGGGGCAGAGCAAAACGTGGCTTTTTGTCAACGGTGGTTTAGCGTCCTACGAACACTTATGATGACACATGAGAGAACATTTCACAAGCAAAGGATGTTCCTGTACTCTTAGACATCCTGTTTTCTGACAAGCACCCTAACGTCAGCGGAGCACCTTCAGAGAGGTACTCATTTTTTTTGCTGCTCACTGCCAGCATTTCAACCGTCACCGCTGTTAGTTTTCTTGCCAATTTTGTAAAAAGGTGTCTAGGCAACAGATGGTAATTACATCGCATAAAGAAAAGAAGAAGACCAGACGACTCTAATTCGTTCTATTGCATTATACATCAACACGCACCACTATACATCGAAAAGCCAGAGGGAGCTCTATACATCCGTTAAAGTCTATTCAAGCAGCCGCACCTTCTTATGCTGCTAAACAAGACTACTTCACATCGCCGAGGCCGGATGCGCTGAGAACGCAGTAAACAAAACGAAAGCAAAAAAAAACTCAAGAGAAGGACAGCGACGAAAAAATGATATGGGACGCTGCAAGCAGCAGGCTACTTCCTGCCTCGCTAGATGGTGGTGCGGCGGTGGTAGTCAAAAAGCACGTTGGCCAGCGCCGTCACCGGGTCATCGGACCGCGTGCGCACCACCTCCGTCATGGCCGGTGTCAGGCTCGGCAAGACGTACTTCATCAGGTACGTCTCCGCAGGCATCTGCGCCAGCGCCGCAGCGCCGCGGCTCTCCTCCGCCAGCTGCAGCTTCCGTAGCACCGTCCGCTCCTGCAGCACCTGCGCTTCGCCTTCGCGGGTGGCCAAGTCCGCCAGCTGCACCTCCCGTTTCTCCAACTCCGTCAGCTGCATCCGCTCCCGTGTAATAGTGGAGAGGGAGTTCATCATCTCCCCCGCACCACCACCACTGCCGCCGATCCCATGGTGTGAAGAAAATGCACCGCTGGCATGGCTTTGGGACGGCAGCGTGGCAGCTGTTGCGATGGAAGGGGAGGAGACAGACGGCAGCATCACCTGACTGCCACCACCACCACCGCCACCGCTGCTGTTGTTGCGGTCCCCGTCGACCCCACACGCGGCGAGTCGACGTTGCGGCACGAGACGCGCGCACAGCCCACGCTGCAGCTCCGTCAACGACGGTGGCACCACCACACCCGTGCCTTTCGCAGCCCCCGCAGGATGGACGTCCAGCTGCCGCTTGTGCTGGTGCGACGAGGAAGAAGAAGGATTGAAAGGTGACGCCTCCACTGCGGCTGCGTCACCCGTCCAGAACAGCGGGGCGAGGCGCAGCAGCGCCATCGGCAGCTTCTCCGCCAGCACCGCCGTCCCTTCGTCTCGCGTGCCGTGCACCATCGGTGGGCAGCTGCGCGGGTGCGAGGCAGCGTACGCGGCACACCAGTTGGCCTTCACCTGCGGCACGGAGAGCACCGGGGCAGGCAACGTGACAATCTCCGCCGTGCGGGATGTCGACGGCCCGTCCAGCGTTGTGGTCACGCCGCCAGCGCCATCTACGTCTCCGCCTGCGGCCCCGTCGGCCGCGTTCCCTGCGCCAGCCCCGCCGTCGCTGCTCAGCGGCACGATGACGGGTGCGGGCCGAACCCCGAGGGCCGGCGTCGTCGTCACGGCGCGCAGCCACGCCAGCAGCGACTGCGTCGGCGGTGCTGTCGGGGCGTGGTGCTGCAGATAGTCGTCCAGCTGCCGGGTGTAGGGGGCGGCGGAGAGCAGGCGTCGCAGCTCCCTCAACGCACGCGCCTCATCACCGAGTTGCGAGCTCGGTGGCGCCGGCGTCTCGCTCGACACCGTGGCGGTCAGGGAGGTCTCCAGCGCTTCAACAGTGGAGCGCAGCAGCGTCGGGTTCGCCTGCAGACTCACCACGTGCTCCACGAACAGGGCCTCGTCGACGGGTGCCATGATTTCCTCTGGCTCCAACACGCCCGCCACCTCCTCCTCCTCCTCTTGTTCGCCGCCGTGGAGAGAAGCGTGCGCATTCGCCTCCGTCGCAGTGGCGGTGCCCAAGGCACCACGCGCCCGCCTGTGTGCCCGCTCCAGCGCACGCAGCTGCGGCTCCTCCATGTTGGCCACATCCGGCAGCGGGAAATCCTCGTCCACCGGCGGTGGCAGCGGTGTCGCGTCGTCGTCGCCGTCCGCCTCGGCCGCCGCGCCGCCACCGCCGACTGTGTTTTCGTGATCGTCCAGCCTTGTCAGCAGCGGCGCCAGCACGCGCTGCCGTCGCAGCTCCGCGTCCTCGAGCTCCGCCTCATTTGCGCGGAAGCACAGCACTGCCTGAGAGAGCGTCTGTGGGAAGTTGCCCAGGACGTAGCCTTGGCAACGGCAATCCGACTGACGCAGTCGCCAGCGGAGCATGAAGGCGAGGGCAGCATCGAGAAAGGTGCCCGCCTCTGCGTCGGGGCCGGCAGCGTCCGTCGTCTCGTCCGCTGCGTTCCCTCCGTTCTCTTCTCCAGTCGCAGAGCTGTTGGACTCCTCCGACTCCTCTTCCTCTTCTTCGGATGCGGTGGCTGCGTCATCCCTGTTCGCACCCGCGGCGTCGTTCGAACCGCTCTCCGACCGGTCACCGTCGCCGCCCTCCGCCTCCTCCCTCTCCGATGACCGCTGTGGCCTTCCTTTGCCTCCGTGCGTGTTGCCGGCCCGGCCCGCCGCCTTCTCAGCCTCCTCCTCCTCGTCGTTCTCCTCGCCGGACTCGGCCGGCGGTGGCGGTGGCCGCGGCAGCCGCCCGTCCCGCCGTGACACCTTCAGCGCGAGTACTTTGAGGCCGAGTAGGTACTCCCGCCGCAGCGCCGTGATGCACCGCAGCTCCTGCCGATCCACATCACGGGCAAAGGCCCGGCCACGGCGGCGCGCCGCAAAGCGAGGCATCTGAAAAGCCGCGCTACCCTCCTCCGCAGTGTCCGCCGTCGACCCACCCGCCGCGCTCTCCGGAAGCAGCTCCTGGCCCTCCAGCAACTCCGCCTGCCGCTCGTCGTCGTGCCCCTCCAGCTGCTCCAGCCACGTCGACGCGGCACCGCCGTCGTCCTGTCCCTCCACCACTTCCTCCTGCTCTTCATCCAAGCCACCACCCTCCGCCCCGACTGCATCATCCAGATCGGCATCGTCGCTGCCACCGTTGTGCGCCATCGCTGCGGCGCCGCGGATGTACGCCTCGTCCACCACCTCCTCCGCTGAGCGCACCGGGGCACGTTTGACGTGGTGGGACCGCCCGTCACCACTGTGGGGTCTGCTGTTTCGCTCGCCGTCTTCGTCGTCAGCGTCGGCGGCGTTGGCGTCCTCATCGTCCTCCTCCTCCTCCTTCGCATCTCCCGACTTCGACGTTTTCGCTGCGCTTTTCGGGATGAAAATGGAAATAGACGCGTTGAGGGAGTCCTCGGTGGATGCGTCCTCCTCCTCCTCCTCCTCACCGTCTTCCCCCCTTGACCCCGCCGTCCTCCTCCTCGTTCTCCGCGTCGCGCTCACCGGCCGCGTCCTCGTCCTCGTCTCCCTCCCTTGACCCACGCCTCGCCTTCTTCGTCGCCTTCGCCGCCGCCTGCTCCTTCCGCCGCTCTGCCCTTGCAGCCCTCAAGGCCCGCTTCGCCTCCGTTGCCTGCAACACCAGCCGCGCCTGCACGCGTGCACGACGACGCGCGAGGCGGCGCACGAGCAGCCGACGCAGCGCCTCCCGCACCGCGGCGACGTGCTGCGTGTAATCCCGCACCACGGTGGGCAGCGTCAGCACCGGGGTGTGGCACTGCCGGCCCATCAGCACCGCCAGCGACTCCACACCAGAGAGCGGCGGCCCAGTAATGAGCGCGCGGACGGGTCGAAAAGCACAACTGTGAGCTTCGCGAAACTGCGCCAGGACGAGGTCAAGACACGCCGTGAAGCCGTCCAACGCCACCCACTCCTCTGCCGGGTAGAAGTTGAGCACCGCCGCGGGTTCCGCTCGCACATCGGAGAGAACGAAGGTTGAGAGCAGCGCGTTGCCGTCGCCCCAGCACGGCGTGTTGCCGAAAACGCGAAACAGCTCCTGCGACGTCGACGGCGGTGGCAGCTCGAGGCGGTCCAGCTTGACCAAATCGGCGCTGATCGTGGACGCGGTGAAGGCAGTCGACGGTGCGGCAGCAGCGGTGGAACTACTGCTGCCCGTACCCGCAGCAGCAGCACCACCACCTGCTGGGTGACTCAACGTGGAGACGGAGGCATTCGGACCGTTGCCACTCGGCGGAATGGAATTCGATCCGCTGCTCACCAACGCACCGTTGCTTCCACCGACGCCTCCACTAGACACGGACGCAGCCGCCGTGGCTCGTGTGTTTGCTCTGGCCATCACAGGGGCGGCGACGCTGAGGAGGTGATACTGGCCAGATGTGGCGGGCTCCACGGTACCACCGAGCTTCGCCTGCACGGCGTGCAGCAGCTGGCGCTGCGTCACCTTTCCTTGGTCCACCGCAAACACGTAGCGCTCCTCGAGGGTGTCGTACGAGTTGCCCAGCCGAAACAAAATGGCCGCGAGGTCCTGCACGTGGATCATCGGGATCGCATTCGTGCCGGGTCCGTACTGCAGCAGCGGCTGGTGGTACCACGCACGGCGCAGCAGGCCGTACAGGGCCGACTCCCCCTCCCCCGCGCCGTAGGGCAGACCAGCGAAGACGACGTACGTGTGCAGCGTCTGTGTGTTGGCGCGCTTTACGCGGTGTTCCAGCGCGTGCCAGTGCTGGAACCGAGGGTGCGGCACCCGCTGCGCGTAGCCGTCCTCCGTGAACACCCGGTCCGGCACCAGCTCCCGTATTTCCTCGTCGTCCTCGCCGGGCAGGGGATCACGCAGCGAGGGTGGGAGGCGCTGCTCGAGCTCGTGACGCCGCGCCGCCCGTCGCGCTACACGCACCGCAGCAGCCGCAGCGCTCTCCCTCTCGCCATCCTCGCCCTCCCCGCGCGCCTCCGCCTCCTCGTCCAGCATCTCCTCCAGGAAGGTGTCGCGTGCTTCGGCCCGTTCGCGTTGACGCGTCAGCCGTGCGCGTGCCCGCTCCGCCTCGAGGGTGTAGGCCCACGTGACCGCCGATGAGACGAGCACGAAGGTCTTCTCCACCTCGTAGTGCGTGCTTTCCAGGATGCGAATGGCACAGGTGGCCTCGTAGGCGTCTTCCTCCAGCACCGCCACGACCACATCACTCGACAGCAGCCGCTTGCGGAAAGCTTCGGTGTCGTCGTTGTGCTTCGGGGCGATGCCTCGCACGCAGGGACGTATGTCAGCAGGTAGGCTGGCGCGCTCCTCTGCCTCGCGCTGCAGCTGCTGGCGGGACAGCGTGCCTCCGGCCGACACAGGCAAAGGCGAGGACGTCGTGTGCGCACTGTTGTTGTTGTTGTTGTTGTTGGTGGTGGTGGTGTTGGTCCGTGACTTCTTCCGTCGGCCGTGTGGCGCGCTCGAGGCGTTGTCGGGAGAGGGTGGGGCTTGCGGACCGCCATCACCGTCCTTCGTGTCATTCCACAACCACCCGTGCGCGTCGGCCATTGCCGTCGCACGTGTCGTGGCGGCGCGGCGACTATCGGACTTGCTGCGTGTGATTTCCACATCGTACTCCTGTGACTGGTGGAAGGCCTGGACGACGTGGCGACCCACGTAGCAGTCGCCGCTGAGCACGAGCACCTTTTTCATTTGGGATTGCCGTGCTTATCGGCTAACCTTTTCTATCGAAAAAAAAAAGAAAAAGACAGTGTGTCAGCGTAGAAGAAGAAAGAGGGATTTTTTTTGTTCTCTTTGCTCTTTGCTTAATCTAAGCTGTATGATTGAAAAAAGTTGAAATGAGGTGGAGAAAAGAGATGGAATGGACATCAGGAAAGAGAGAAAAAGGCGACCGAGAGGAGAAGGACGTAACAGAGTCTATTTTCTATAGTCACCTAGACGGATACGTTTACCTTTGATCAAGTCCGCCAAACTGAAGAAGGCAGAAACACGCTGTTTAGAGCGGTACATCAGTAACCGTAGTTCTGCACCCAGGCTTGTACAGCCCCAGTGCAGATGTTCGGCTCACAAAAAAGAAAGAGGTAGAAGGTTGCCATTTGCAACTACGAATCGCGAAATAATCGCGAAGATGCCCTTAGGCTGCATTGTTCTCGAAGAGAATGGTGTTTTGCACAAGGCACTTAGAGCAAATCATCTCTTTTGTGGTCTTCTTTCTTTTTTGTTGTTTTAATGCAGGAAGTAGTAGCTTCGCGAGAGTATTGTCACATAGAAAACGTGTTTGTCATAGACACAAAATACGGCAACGTAGGAAAGAAGGAAGAAAAGAGAGAAAAAAGGGGGGAAAGCAAAAAAAGCAAACATCTAGAAATCATCGTTTACATAAGAGAGCGTGCCGATGGAGCACCTTCACAAAAACGTCGAGCATCAAAAGTCAAAGAAAAACAAACAAAAACGCACCTACAATCTATGATCGCACCAACAACAGCGTTGGTTCGCATAACACACCAACAGAGAGGGAGAAAAACAAAGATGAGAAAGGCACAACAGCGCTCACTTCTTGAAGAACGACTTGCCCCCGCTCTTCTTTGTACTCAGCGGCTTTCCTTCCTTCTTTGGTGAACCAGCGGCCCCTGATGCCCCTTTCGAGCCCGCAGATGACTTTCGCGTGGACGGCGACTGCTTTGCTGGCACCTCCGGTCCAACAACGCTCACATTGCCCTTCGGACTCGCAGCGCCGTTGCCACCATTCGCCGGCGCCGCAGCTGGACGCTTCGCGTTGCCGTTCGCTGCCGGCGCTTTTGCAGCTGCAGCGGCGGGTCCTTTGGCGGCGGCGGCAGCGGGCGGCTCTGCCGTCGGGCTCGCGTCCCCCTGCCCCGCCGCCGCCGCCTTCTCGCCTCGCTTGCGCACCACCTCACCGCCCGTCATCTGCCCAATGTCACCTGCGTCCACCGGGACGTAGATCTCGTTCTCCTTCTGGAGTTCCGCCGCATCCATCATGTCCGAGGTCAGCTGCACGAGCAGCATCTCCGGGTTCCACGCAACGTCCTCGTCCAGCTCCCGTGCGAGGCAGTTTGTGAGGCACGACATGTCGTACTCATTCCGGATCATCCGTAGCAGCTTGTCCCAGCTGTTCGTCACGTCGAGCTCACTCAGCCGCGGCAGCGTCGCCTGGAATCCCGTCGGAGGGTCGGAGATGTGCTGCGCCAGCTGTTCCTTCTGCCGCTGCGCACGCTCCGCCTGCTCGCGCCGCGCCAGCTCCTGATCCGCCACACCGTCGTTCACCGTCGCCACGTTTTGATTCAACTCTGTGTCGGCCGGTCGGTTCGTCTTGTCCCCTTCGAACCAGTTGGCGTTGCCCTGCCGACTCGCACGGCGGCCCTTGCGCTCCTGCACCACCTCCGGCGCTGACACTGCATTGCCCGGCCCTTTGCGATTTGCAGTCGTGCTATCACCGTTGCCGCCACCCGCCGCCGCTGCTGCTGCGCCGGCGGGGACGCGTTGGGTGGTGGGTGAGATACCGCTCTCCATCAGCTCGCCCTTCGTGGGTGGTGAGAAGAAAGCTGAGGCGTTGTTGGACCGCGTGCGGTGCGACGGCGTCCCAGCCGGGCTGCCCTTCTTACTGCGGTGGGACGGGGAGTCGGCCGGCGAGCCGCCGCTGCTGGCGCCGTGGGAGACGTTGACGTTGTTCATGGAAGAGCGGACGGAGCTGTGGCCGTGGTCGACCGAGGTGAGCGTCACCACCGCCGGCATCCGCGCCGGCGGGGCGTTGGCGATGCTGTTGTTCACGCTGGCGTGGCCCGACCGCTGCGAGGCGTTCATCTGGTTGAATGGATACGTAGTCGAAAGACAAAGAGAGAATGAGAATGCAGAAAGCCTGTGCTTTTATTCCCCGTCAAAAAAATAAAAAGTCGAGGTTGAGCACTCGGAGCAGAAAAGAGAAAAGATGCTGCGAGGTACACTCGATAGGACAGCTCGTAAGCCGCAAATGACTGAAGCTGCAGCAATGTGTTGACGAAGGAAGATCGAAATGCAAAGGATAGAGGTGACGGTAAAGAAAACAAGAGGGCGAAAAAAACAGGTGTTCTTCGTTTTTCTTAGAGTGGTGGACTTGAACTTCACGGGATAGTGTTTAAACAGTCTCACATCGGGAAGCACATCCAATCTTTGACTAAGCTGCGAATCGTGCTGCGTTCGAAAACGGAAACCCATACGCTCTTTCTCCTCGTCAATCGCTTTGAATCGAGCGATACAAGCAGGAGTAAGATATTTGGGTTATTCGTTGAATCACTAAACTGGAGAGTCTTTACTTTTTTTTTTTTGGAGACGAACTGTTTACAAGAAAAAGCGCCCTCAACGACACTTGTTGAGCACCAACCACAGAAGAAAACAAAAGTAACTGGGCACATCTAGGAGCACTTTTTCAGGCCACGTAACCACCACAACGTCACAACAACAACAACAACAAACGGTGAGTGAGGATGAATGCTCATCGCATCCGGCGCAGTGCCAAGAACGGACAGCTTACAGCTCTGTCTCGTCCTTCCACACACCCGCACACCCTCTCTTACACGTCTACTCCTCGCGGGCCCGCTTCGCCGCACCGGCGGTGGCTGACCTCGGCGCATTGCTGAAGTCCGCCGTCGCCGCCCCGGTGCCGTGTGCGCCGTCCTTCTGCACCGTCACGGACACCACATGCTCGCCGCGCAGCAGGATCAAACCGAGCTGACGCTGCGGTCCGGGACGGCCCTCCTCCGCCGCCTTCTTTGACCGCGGCCGCTCCTCCTGCGCGTCGCCGAGGACGACGTTCATGTGCTTGTCAAAGACGAGGAGTTTGCCGGTGATGGTGCGGCCATCATCGAGAAGGACGCACAACACCTTGTTGATGTTGTGCAGCATTGTGTACTTGCCCATCGTGACGCGACGGAGACTAGACTCTACTATGTACGAATAAAGCAACTGTGGGTTCGTGGGTAGAAAGATGGTGTTGATACGAAAACAAACAGGGAGGCAATAGAAGGTGAATAGAAAAAAGACACTTCTTAGTTGTTCTTTTTGTTGTCATTGTTGCTTCTTCAAAAAGGAACCGGGTTTTTGTTTGTTCCAAAAAGATGCACTCGAGCTCCAGAGTCGCACAAAGCGGCCCTGTAAGACCGGGAATTGCAGAAGACGAGCACTTCATGTGGCGCATAACTCACTTCTCACCGCTTCATGGTTGTGCATCACGCAATTCATCTCCCGTTCGTCAACGTGACACCACAAACTCCAGCAGGGCAGACGCAGGCGCAGAACAGACTATCCGCCATTCTATAATAAACCACTGAAGACTCTCAGATGTGCCTTATTCGGCAAAGCGAACACCGGTGCGTCGACTAGAGGGTCGAAAACCCACTTTTCAATTCTCTCTCCCTTTTTTTTATTGTTAGCAATAGGTGCTTTGTTTACAGAGTTAGAAAGATCACAGATGAATAAAACAAGCTTAAGCTGTGTAAATTAGAAAAGTGAAGCGAAAAGACACATTACTCGAGGTAAAAAAAAAAGGCCATCTTTGTGTGTGCTGTGAGCGTCACACTAGAGAAAGGCACAAGAGTAAGTCACGTAAGAAACAGCGTAATGCAGCATACGTCAAGTGAGGATGTGAGCGCACGTGCTTTCTTTTTTTTTCTATCGTTGATACGAAGCAATCACCAACGATCTTTGTCTTCCTCATATACAGCTAGTGCCTGCTTCGACAGAAAAAAGAAAAGAACAAGGGCCCGCTATCTCAGTGAACATCTCAAAGGTGCCCCACGCACAACAGCGCCTTCGGCAGCTCTGACCACAGCAAAAGAAGAACAAGAGAAGTTACTTTAAGTGCGAGACCCATCGCTTAGCATTTACAAAACAAAGAAAAAGCTGCTCTTGTCTGACTAATCGTTCGACGAGTCTTTGCAACCTGTTCAACAGCACAAACGACAACCGGAAAGCCAAAACAAATAGAACAATGATTGTACACAACGCAGACAACCATGAAAGGGTAAAAGACAGGAAGTCTGGTCCTGTATGTTCATCCACACACATACACACAAACAGCTGTCACTACTTCTTCTTCTTATCGCGCTTCAGCTTCTGACGCTCACGGCGCATGCGGCCCATCTGCTGGCGATCCAAATACTTGTGCTTCTTCTTGCCTTGCCCCTTGATCACCTGCGCGCGCATCAGCTTACGCACACTAAGGTTGCCCGACTTCTCGCGTGCGCGGGGGTCAGCCTTGCCCTTGTCCATCAGTCCACGCAGCATCCGCTGTGCCTTGCGGCGCTTGCGGCCCATCGCCTCCATCACTTTTCGGCTGGGCCGCGCGTTCAGCTCCTGGAAGCGGCGGCGCTGCTCCTCGATGTCGTCGGCAGTGACGGGCAGCACGACGCGGCAGTTGCGCTGTTCGTCCTTCACGAACCAGTCGGGAAGGTCATCGTCGTCGTTGAAGACGTAGCGGTTGACCGAGGCATCCAGGATGTCGCGCCGCGCCTTCGGGTCCAGCATCTTCTGCGCAATCGCCAGCGTGCGAGCGCGGATGTCGGGGTCCGTCATCGCAATCGGGATCTCCTCGAACTCGGTGTCCTCCTTGCCGTTGGCCCCCTTCTTCTTGCCGCTGTTCGTGTTGTTCTTGTTGCGCTTGTTCTGCTTCCGCACCTCCTTGTTGTCGTGCAGGGTCTGCTTGCGCTGCTGGCGGACCAGCTCCTGCGTGGTGAGCTTCCCGATGTCGGGGATCAGCTTGCGCTTGCGGCGGCTGTCCTCGCGGCCACGGTTGATCTCGTAGTCGTCAAGGTCGCCATCGCTCAGCTCCTCTGAGAGGTCACTCACCGCGGCGTCACTATCGACGTCATCATCGTCGTCGTCGTCGTCGTCCTCACTGCGGTCCTCGAAGCGAGTGCGGCTGTGTTTCTTCTTATCGAAGTCCTTCAGCTCCGTCGAGGCACTCATCGTAACGCGCTCCTCCTCCAGGGCACGCTGGCGCTTCTTGTTTTTGATGCGGTCGTGATCCTTCGGCTTCGGGAAGGTGTCGTTGAGGACCTTCTCGATGTTCAGCTGGTGACGCTGCCACTTGCTGCTCTTGCCTGCCTCCTCCAGCTGCGCAGCGTCCTTCTCCGCCTTCACGCGCTTCTTCTTCGCTGCCGGCGTCTCCTCCTCCTCGCCGTCCGCCGCGCCATCGGCGTTGTTGTCGTCGTCCTCCTCCTCCCCCTCCAGGCCTGCCTCGTAGAGCGTCACCCGCGTTGACCGCTCCGCCGGCACGTAGTTGCCGTAGTTGTCCACGTCCATGAAGTACTCCTCCCCTTCCACCAGCTGCTTCGAGTGCGGCTCCTCCTCCGCGGAGGCTGCCGCCGCGCCGTCCTCGCCCTCCGCGTTGCCGAGATCCCAGTCGTCCTGGGCAGCGAGGTTGACGGACATGACGGGGTTGAGCGGGTCATTGCCGCGGTCCTCCGGCTCACCAAAGTTGGTATCCATAATGTGGGCGATGTCCTCCTCAGGGATGCGGCTGAGCTGCTCGACCGTGAAGTTGTCCAGCTCATCCGGCTCCTCATCGCGGCCCTCCACCGCGTCGTCGTCGTCGTCGGCTTCGGCGTTGCGGTGTTTGCTGTGTTTCCCGAGCTTGTCAAAGGCGTCTGTGTTGGTGCCTTTGTAGTCGAAGCCGTCCGCCTCCGTCATGTGCTCGGCACTCATGTTGGGGTCGTAGTTGATGAGCCCTTTGATTTGCTTGAGCTTGCGGTCCACCACCTTCTTCTGCTTCTTCTTCAGCTCCTTCGCCTTCTTCTTGCGGATCTCCAGCAGCTCGCGTGCGATCTGCGTCACCCCTCCGGGCTGTCGAAGTCGAAGTGGAAGTCGTGGTTGCCGTCCTGCTCGGCGCCACCCTCCTCCTCCTCATCGTCCTCCTCGTCGTCGCTGCCGCGGCCGCTACCGGCGCCACCGTCCATGCTATCCACGTCGCTGCCGGCACCATCGACGCCGCCAGCCGCCGCGCCGTCGCTCTGCAGCTGACGCGCGCTCTCCTTCAGCAGCTGCTCGCGCCATCGCAGCATGCGGCGCAGGTCCGCCTCACCGACCTGCTGCAGATCGCCGCAGAGATAGACGAGCTCCTTCTTCGAGCTCTTCGACTTCAGGTACTGCTTATCGGCGTCGTCGCTGAAGCGCAGCTCGTGGTGCGTCTTCAAGAAGCCCTTTGGGTCGTCGGCGCGCAGGAAGTCGGAGAAGTTGGCGACGTGGTGCGAGACGGTCGCGAACTCGTCGTAGCCCGCCGGCACGTTGTTCTTCGGCGTCACGAGCAGGCCCGAGGCGGACATGATCTTCTCCTGCCCGACCTCCGCGAAGACCTTCTGCGGGTTGAAGAAAGCCGGGTCGACGCTCTTTGGTGCCTTGTAGCCGGCGCACACCACGAAGATTTCGGCCGACTCCATACGCGACGCCTGCGGCTTCGTCGCCTCCACCTTCTCAAAGAGCTGCTTCAGCACCCACAGCAGGTTGTGAAAGTCGGGGGAGCGGAACACCTTCGTGACGAACCACCCACCTGCCTTCAGCATCGAGCACGCCATCTTGGCGGAGGCGAGCACGAGGGCGTTCTGGTCGTACATATCACGCGACCACACACCACCGACGTTCGGCGCACCATCGTGGATGACGCAGTCCACCGGCTCCTTCTTGAGGTAGGTGACGATGATCTTACGGGTCTTGTCGTCCGTGATGTCGCCCACGAACGTCTTCACGCCGCGGATAGGGGCGATGGGGACGAGATCGACGCCAACGATCTTCGAACCGATTGCCATGTGCTGCGCGGCGACCTGGCACCAGCCACCAGGGGCGGCGCAGAGATCCACCAGCACGCGCGACTTGGCGAGGAAGTCGTACTTGCGGTTCAGCTGGATGAGCTTGTAGGCGGAACGCGCACGGTAGCCCTGGTCCTTGGCCAGGCGGTAGTACGCGTCCAAGCGTGTCTTGGCCTTCTTCTTGGACTTGACACCCATGATTGCTACGTGCCTTTGCTTTTTCTTTGAGCAGTGTCTGTGTGCAAAAACGAGAAGAGAAAAGAGCGATGTGGGGAAGTTGCACGCAACGAACACGATCAACACAGAAAGGGGAAAACCTGTACCGTCTTGGTAGATGGGGTAGGTCTTTTTTGACTAATGATGCTCCTTCGCTAGAGCGTGTGAGCTGCGGCGGTGATGCAGCAAGGAAACGATCGATGGGTAGGGAGGGGAGGAGGGAGAGCGAACGGCGGGAGAGTAGAAATTCGCGGACTTCAGGAAACCACGAAAGAGACAAGAACCTTGCAGTCTCGACTTTTTTCTTTCTTTCTTTTTCTTGATATCGCCTTCGGGTGTGTTTGTGTGTGTGTGTGTG
>AUXI01000581.1:0-16052 GCA_000482105.1 Crithidia acanthocephali | reverse complement strand
TGTGAACGACTACGGCCTGCGCTACAGTGCAACTGTAGCCGAGGAGGATGACTGATCGACTCAGCGGGCAAAGCAACGATCTGATGCTGCACGGTTTTTTTTTGTTGTTGTTGTTGTTGTCTTGTTTTCTTTTCTGTTTGTCTTCCTCCTCATTCTCGTGCAGGTGCGGTGTGTTTGAGATAGAAGCTATGGCACACTTTTTCTCCGCTTCAAGATGGTCGCTACTTCAAGGATATGTGTATTTTTTTTGTTGTTGTTGTTGTGTGTGTGAGTATTAGTTTGAGTTTTTTTGTATAATTATTATTATTGTTATTAATCCTTTTTCTCTCCTTTTTTTTTGTTTCTGAGCATTGTTGATGGTGGCCTATATTTGCAGTGAACGAGTGGTTCCTGTCCTCTTAGTTACGGCGTCCAAGTAACTGGATTGTTTGTGAATCCTTTTTTTTCTCTCTTTGTTACCGTCTTTTCCGACCTGCTACGTCTAACGCACTTTCTCAAAACCCTTTTTTTTATCGGGGGCAGAATACTCGATGTAGTTTTCTTCTGAGCCACAAGTGTGACTTTTGCATTTGGCTTCTACATTAATGCTGGCTATTTTCCTCTCTTCATTTTTTTGGTGCACCACCCTCTTGGTGGTGCAATGCTTCATTTTCTGCATTTTCTGCATTTTCCTCCTTTTCATGTCCCTCTAGTGCCTCGTTTCTTTATTATTATTATTATTATTATTATTATTATTATTAATCGTCACAAATCCTGTTTTTTTTTTTGGCTTACGGCAAGCAACACCAAAAGAAAAAAAAAATGGCCTGGCTCGGTTGTTGTTAGAGACGGTTTCATGGGTTTTTTTTTTGTAGCCCCCACCGCACCAAAACGTAGATATGGTGGGCTGTCAACTCCCCGTAAAAATACTCATATATATATAAGATGTACTTATAATCGTTTGTCGTTCGTATGGTCACTCATCTACTTAAATCGCTTCTTTTCCTTTTCTGATATCTTGCCTCGTCAACAGGCAAAAAGCCATCCATTTGATTTCACTACTCACCTTCTTCCTTCGCTTCTGAATTGACTCTGTTTTACTGTGACATCCTGTCTGTGGTAAAAAGATTTGGTAACCCTCTCCCCCTTTATGTCTTTCAATTGTTTGTCGTTGTTGTTGTTGTTTTCATTCAATTGTCTGTTTGTGTAATTCTCGTCTTTTCCGCTTAAGGTGTATAAATACAGCAACATTAATTCTCTTCTTTGTTTACTGCCATTCATTTACAATCGATACTATCAGCGTTTTTTGTTTTTCTTTCCCACTTTCAGCAACAATGCAGGCGTGAGTTTGCAGGCTGAAAGCAGACGACGTTTTGCAGGCGCTGTGAAAGTGTGACGCTGAGCCTTTAACTGTTTCTTTCTTCCTATCTTTCCTGTTCGTTCGTTCGTTTCTTTGGAACCAAATGGAACTGGGTTTCCTCTTTTCAATTCCCTTTTTTTTTTATTTGCATTTCGGTCTTTCTAGTAGTGTGGCAATCAGAACTCAGAATAACAACAAGTTATTGTGTATTTTTATTTCTTTCTGAATCGTGCACAATACACGCAAACTACGTGCGCTATTCTTTATTTGTTGTTGTCTTGAAACGAGCGTTTTTGCCACGCCTTTCTCTCCTGGTTCTCCAAAAAAAAGCTAGTCAGCTCCTGTTTTGCTGTTTCATTTTGCCTCATACTGGATAGTTGTCCTCTTCCACTCGATTATTTTTTTTTTCTCGTAGCTCCACAGATAGTTAAACTGGCATTTGATGGCTTCGGTTTTCCACTCACCATGTATTCCAATGGAGCTTTTTTCTCGTTTTTTTCCCCTTTCGCAGTTGAACAACAAACAAAAAAGTGAACCCACTCAATACAGACACCTTGTTGCCGCACAGCTAGAGGCGGCACGCCTAGAGCCTCGCCTCGACCATCCGCGTCATCAAAAAAAAAAGCTAAGAGCACTCCAGCTGCTGACGTTTGGCTTGTCGTCGGTGCTTTCGGAGGTTTTTTTTTCTCTGCAATGTGTTTCTTACCGCAAACTTCCCAGCAACAACATCGATGCTTCAACTGAGCGGAGCTGCACTTGCTGCTCATGTTAAACTGATAGCAGCTGCTCAAGGGCCGCTCACTGTTGCTGCAAAGGAAAAAAAAAAAAACAATGACCCCTTTTGTTTCACCTCATTTCCTTATCTTTCGTCTTTCGAACGCTACTCACTCGCACCTTTTTTTTTGTTTTTTCACGTTGCCCGCTAACGCCTGCTTTTATCGCCACGAATGCGGTGAAGGATTTTAACTTTACAAATTTAGTGATCGAACTACAGCACTACCTTCGTTTCATCTACACGCTTTTTTCCCCCAATATACTCTTTTTTTCACCGAACAGTGGGAAGTCTTTCCTCTAGCTCTCTTTCTCTCTCTTGCTCTTTTTTGCTCTGTAATAGACCATATTCCTTAGCTGTAGTGAACTTCTTTTGCAAAAATGAGCAGCGATGACGAGTGCCCTGAGCTGATCTCAGCTCGCGTTCCCGTGACAGTCCTCACAGGTTTCCTGGGAAGCGGCAAGACCACTCTGCTGCACTACATTCTCTCCGCCAACCATCAGATGCGCATTGCGGTGATCGTCAACGAGTTTGAGTTTGGCAAAACAATCGAGAAGGGTCTGACCCTGAAGAGCTCGCAGAAGCCGGACGACGAGTGGCTGGAGCTGAACAACGGCTGTATGTGTTGCACCGCGCAGACGCAAACCGTGAAGGCGCTCGAGTCCCTCATGCAACGCAAGGGCACCTTTGACCTGATCCTGGTAGAAACTTCCGGTCTGGCGGACCCCGGCCCCATCGCGTCCATGTTCTGGCAGGACAAGGCTCTCTGCGGATCCCTCTACCTCTCCGGTATTGTGACTCTGGTGGACTCCGTGAACATCGAGAAGTACCTGCAGGACCCTGACGTGCAGAAGGAGGCCACGCGGCAGATCCTGATGGCAGACAAGTTGTTCTCAACAAATGCGACATTGCATCCGCGGAGCAGCAGGCCGCGGCGCAGGTGTGCGTGCAGCAGATCAACCCAGTCGCCGAGGTCATCAAGAGCGATCACTCGCGTGTGCCGAACCTGCGCCAGATCCTTTTCATCGACACGACCCGCACTGCGCCAGAGCTGGAGCACCTGCACGAACACCACCACTCTACCATCACCGCCGTGTCCCTGGAGTTTTTTGACCCGGACCACGCCCTTGCTGTCAGCTCGCAGCGGGACGTGGACATGATCTGCAAAGAGCTTCTCTACAAAGGGCAGGAGTACGGATTCGAGGTGGTGCGGTGCAAAGCCGCAATTTGGCGCCACGAGAAGGGTGAGTACAGTCTCCTGCAGCTGCAGAGCATCGGGGAGCTTTTTGATGTCACACCGATGGAAGGCCAGAGCGTCCCTTTCGGTTGCAGCCGTGCCCTCGTCTTGGGGAAGAGGTTGGAGGAGGAGAAGCTGCGGTCCATCTTCGCACATTTTCTGAAGCCCACCAAGTAAGGTGAAGCTGAGTGACGGCACCGGCATCTTCTTCCGGACATGGCCCTGGCCCTTTCTATAAAGAAGAATTGGAGCAACTTTTGATTTGTTTGATATTTCCATTTTTTTTCTTTCTAAATTCAACTTTTTTTTAATTCCTTTCCTCTTTACAGGTTACGCCACCGCGCTTTTGCTACTCTACCTCATTGCTTTCACGGTTTATCGAATCGACTGAAAAACAAAACAAACAAAATGTAGTTGGTTCAGTCGCTTCTTTTTGCCGCCGTTACAGCAACGCTTACTCAGGAACGCGGAGAAGAGCTGTCTTGTTGTTGCTGCGCTGCCAATGTCGGAATGTGCATGTACATAGTGACGCCCCTCCCCTAAGCCGGCCCTGACGAGTTGCAATGTGTGAGAGAGCACAGGAATGACTTGCCGCTTTGGGCTCTTCATCATCCATGCGCTTCGTTCCCCCTACTTCTTGTTTCTTTTACTCACGCATTGCAGCACACACATACACACTATTCTTTTACTCCTCTGGTCTGCACAGACTTGTTGGCTGATGGAAGAGAAGTTTCTAAAGAGCCGTCAAGAGCGGGAAGAGCAGCGGCAGCAGCGCACCAAAGAAGGCGTCGAGGTGACCGCCCAGCGGCTGCAGTACGAGGCGGAGGCAGAGCAGCTGGAGTCAGAGGTGGCGCAGCTGCTGAAGGAAAACAACGTCACCGAGTCGCAGCAGCGCATTGACGCACTGCGCAGGCTCGTGCAGGACACCGCGAACAGCATCTCTCTCACTGCGCACGACATGGCGAAGGCCAACGCCATTCTCGCGCATCTACAGCAGCTCGTGGACGAGGCAAAGGCGACGCAGGCGGGACCAAAGAAGTTTAAGTTCTCCTCTCGTCTCAAGACGAAAGCAAGCAGTGGGCCGAGCCCCGCTTCAACAGCAGCCATGGAAGTCGAGAGCGCACCAGCGAACGCCACTGCAGCGGCGGCCACCGCACAGGGCAGCTCCAGCGTTGGCGCTGGCAACTCCTACGGGCCCGCCTCCGGCACCGACCTCTTCATCGCAGACTCCAAAGGCGTCTTCATCAACGACTGCGCCAATTGCCGCATTTTCTGCCTTCCCATCGCCGGGTCTGTCTTTCTCTCCAACTGCGCCAACTGCCGCGTCTACGTGGCCTGCCATCAGCTGCGCCTGAAAGACTGCCGCGACACCGACCTCTTTGTCTGGTGCGCCTCCACGCCGATCATCGAGTCGTGCGATGGCATGCGCTTCGGTCCGTACAGCTGCTGGGATGGTTTGCTGATGTCCACTGCCGTGAGCAGCGGTGCCACGCACGCGACGGTGGCGGAGTGGGTGCGGTGCGTGGGCGAAATCACCGACACGGCGAGCACGGAGCGCAACTACGCGAACGTGGACGACTTCCAGTGGGTGCGCAAGACGCCAAGCCCGCACTGGCGTGTCATGACGGCGGCAGAGGAGACGCACGAGACGGTGCCGTTTGGGCCTGCGACGCCGCCGAACAAAGCCGCATCATAGCCGCCCGGCATGGTCGAGCGCGGCAACCCCGGTGCGCGGCTTCCAGTGGTTGGCGTTCTGTTTTGTGTTTTCGTTGTTTCGATCAGCAGTTCGATGGGTGTCCTCATCGGTTGTCGCGTTGTTGGGTTTTTTAATCATTTGCAGCGTTGCTGCAAAACAGAAGAAGAAGGAAGACCGACCGGACATTACCTTGATGGTTTGTAGCTCATTTAGTGAAAGAGAGAAGGAAACTTGTGTTTCACTGTTGCCTCTCTCTAAACCCATGATTTGATGAGTGAAGAAAGCGTGCTTCACGGACAGGCTTTCCGACTCTACCTCTCAACGTGTTGCTCTATTGAAGCTCTAGCAAATCAACTCTCCTTTTTCGGTGCGTTCTTCTGTGTTTTTCCCCCTCCACTTTTCGATCTCCGTTGCATTTTTTTTTTTTTTGCTGCTGTTCCCCCTCCCCCTCTGTATTTTCACAATCGATGCGAAAGGAAACACAGTTTTGTTGCCTCAGATCAATCTTCGGATCGACTACTCCACCTCTTATTTTTTCTCTCCTTTTTTTGTCCGTCGTTGCTCTGCAAGGACACCAAGATCATATCCTAATTGCTGAAGCGCAAATCAAAAAAAAAGAAGTTTATACGTTTTTTTTTTACTCAACAACACTAGCTGAGTGCTTCTTTTCTCTGTACTGTTATATTCATTTTCTGGTTCTCTTTCTTCTGTCTTCTGGCCAGACTTGTTTACTGTCGACTTCTTTTTCTCTCGCAGCCATGAACATTCGTCAACGCAAGGCAGAGCGGCACAAGGAGATGCTGCGCAAGCTGAGCCAAGAAGGCGGCAACCGGTACTGCTTCGACTGCGATATGCGCGGCCCGCTCTACGTGGTGTCAGACTTCGCCATCCTCGTCTGCTCCAGCTGCAGCGCGGTGCACCGCTCCTTCCAGCACAAGGTCAAGGGCATCACGATGAGCGAGTTCGATGAGAACGAGATCGCACGCTTCATGCTGGGCGGCAACGACACGGCCGAGAAGGTTTGGTTGAACACCTTCAAAGGAAAGCACCCCCGCTCCGGAGATGTGTTAGCGCTGAAGGACTTCATCCGGGACGCCTTCGTGGACCGGCGTTTCTGTGACCAGGTCGCCCACGCCAAGCTGTTGCGGTCTTGGGAAAACCCGCAGGCTGCCCTTGCCGCTGCATCCGCCACAACGGCGGCCGCGCCGTCGCTGCCACCGCCGCCTGCACCGGCGTCCTCCGAAGCACGCAGCCCCGCACCGCCCGGCAAATCGTCCGCCGAGCCGCAGAGGAGCGCGCCGACGCCGATGGCGGTCGCCCCGTCGGCACCACCGCGGCCGCCGCAGAATGACGTCTTCGATGACCTCTTTGCGGCTCCTGTGCAGGCACCTGTCATGCCACAGCCACAGCAGCAGCAGCAGCAGGCTCCTCCCACTGTTGCCCCGCCGCCACCGCCACCGCAGAAAGTCTCAAATCTTGTGGATGACCTCTTTGCAGGTGCGCCAGTGCCGTCCTCTCACAACTCCGCACCCGCCAGCGGGTACACTTCGGCGCAGCCTCAGCCGTACCCCGGATATGGTGGCCCCACCTATCCACCCATGGCAGCCCCGCAGCAACAGCAGATGCCCTACATGAACAACTACGGCGGTCAGGTCTTCTCATCTGGGATGCCGCCACAGCAGCAGCCACAGCAGCAGCCACAGCAACAACAGTTTTACGACTTCAGTGCACCGCCACCGCCGCAAGCCAACTACGGCAACCAGCAAAATCCCTACGGCAACTTTGGCAATGGCGCACCTTCGATGCCGCCCATGCCGCAGCAACAGCAGCAGCAGCAGCAGCAGCAGCAGTACCAGATGTACAACGGAGGGTTTAATGCACCACCCATGCAGGCGCCAGGTTCATATGGAGCGTATAACAACGCCGTGGCGCAACCTCCCTTTGCAGGGGCCCCGCCGCTCCAGCAGCAGCAGTACCAGCAGTACCAACAGCACCCGACGCAGGTGGTAGACTTTAGCGCGGCACCACCAGCGCACGCCGCGCACGCCAATGACCCTTTTAAAAATCTCGGTGATCCGAGCGTGTTTGCCCACCTCGGTGGCCCTGCCCCCTCACACCCTGCGGCGCCGCAGAGCCACCCGCAGTCGCAGCCGTTTGCGTGGGGTGAGCCGGCACCGCAGCAGCAGCAACAGCAACAGCAGCAACCGCAACCGCAACCGCCGCCATCGAGCAACTTCAGCGCCGGTGCCCCTGCGCCGATGTCGAATGTGTCCTCGGCAGCTCCGCAAGGCGGTGCGACAGGGCAAGGCTGGGGATCGCCGACGTCCAACGCTTCGTCGAGTCCCACCCGCAACCGCATTGTGGTGCTCTCCGTGACGAAGTCCGATGCACCGCCGACTGATGTCCCGCCAATGTGGCAGTAGCGAGAGGCGTCAACACTTGCGTACGTCTGGAACACGATAGACGGGAGCTGATGCTTTTGAAGTGATGTATTTGCCTGTAGCCGTTCAGTGTCGGTGAACGTGGCGTTTCTTCTGTTGTGTTCTGCTGTGAGCTACCCGTACGTTGAAAGCTGATTTTTTTTTATCTTATCGTTTCTGTGTCTGCACCGTTGCCCGCTCTTTGGTTGCTGTGTTTCTTTGCAGGAAAGAGTTGCGCTTTGTTTGTATTGACCCCGTGTTTCTCGACTGTCTTGGTTTTCTTTTCTTCGTTCTTTTATACCTATCGCGTGGTGCCGCACATCGGAGTGTTTTTTCTTCTTCCCTCAACAACATCTCTTCGTGAAACGTGACTGCAACGGTCCTCTCGTTGATGCAAGCTAACTTCGCAAGTACTTCGACCAGCAGTCTCGACGTTCATCTTGTACTTGACTGGGCATGATGGGTCTTTTCTTGGCACCTAGGTGCACAAGAATGCACCAACTTCGAAGAGTGTCCCCCAATGATCTCTTTAGGTGTTCTCAGTTGATAATCACTGCTTAAACGGCATCTTCTTTGCTCTTCGCTCGACCACACCGCACTTCATGACCACTGCATCGCCTCTTGCCGCTCGTCTTCGCATGTTACTCTTTTTTTTCGCTTGCACAGTAATTGACTACGCTGTAAACGTCAAGCAAAGTGGCCACACGCAACAAAAAAAAACTCGCACACGCATCCTCAGTGCATCATACACCCACGCCACGGCATAAAGAGACGACGGTCGTACCCAAACACGCAAAAACGTTGGCAAGCGCAGTACATCCAAAAAAAAAAAAAATGGCGCACGTGGACACCCAGTGGGCATTGAAGTCGATTTTACAGCTCAGCCACCATCAACGACGCGCCACTGCGGTTTCGCCGTCGGCGTCGTCTGCTGCCATGACGTCCTCCAACGCCCTTCGCGTGTCGGCGACGCCGCGCATCATGCAAGCCGCCGACAACTCCCGCGTGCTCCTCCTCGCACGGCGGCCGAACGGCATTGCTGGCATCGAGGTTGGCTACGGTGGTCGCGTGCCGTGGGTGGCGCCGAGCTCCCTCCTCTTGTCCGGTGAAGCAAAGCTCTCCAAGAAGGCGCGGCTCCTCGCCTCCTACCTGCAACGCCGCGGTTTCGCAACGACCCTCACAGCCCCGCACGCCTTTACCGCCCCACGCGCGCCGCTGCTGCTGCACTCAAACCACCTTATTGGATGGAAGCTCAACCCGGGCTGTCCGGCCTTTCCACTCTACGCCCACAGTCTGGAAGAGCTGCGGCAGCTGCGGGGGAGAGAGGTGGCGGCGCTGCACCCGCACGACTGCTTAATCGCCAGCGCCTACGTCGAGTGGGACAGCTGGCGTGAGGTGCTGTGTGAGCCCGGGTGGGACTTCTTCAGCGCAAGCGATCACACGGTGGAGGCCATGGTGCACGATGGCATCGCCGCCCCACTCGCGGATGCGCACGACGGAGTGTGCAAGGTGGACTTGTTTTAACTGCTTGTTTTTTTGTTTTTTTTTTCTGGTTTGGCACTGATAGAGGCAAACATAGAAGTGCTTGTAATGAAGATACTCAAGTACATCATCATAGATTCCTTTCATTGTGCGGGTCGTGTTCCTTCCACAAAGCTATCTTCCGTACATACGTGTCAAGGTTTCTTTTTTTTTCCTCCGCATAGAAGTGCGGTGGCTCCTACGCGTGCATGTTCTCCTTTTTTTTTTTTTCTTTCAAGATCCATTGAGCTGAGAAGGATGTTGCTTTCCTCTCCTTTGCATATTGCATCTTCGCAGGATACATGACGCTACCAGCTGCGCTCCATAGAACACACTCATCTCCTTCATAGACACACACTTCCCTTTTACCTTTCAAGATCGCATAGTCGCACTTCTTTTATTTTATTTATTTATTTGCTCTGTCCTACATCTGTCGAGAAGCGCTACTAAATCTGTTTTGCTTTTGTTTTTTATTCTTATTGTTGTTTTACTAAACGTCTACAAGACAAGAAAGGCTTGTCTCAGGAAAACAACTTGTATTCCTTTGGAACTGCTGCGACAATTATGCATTCACGCATAAACAAGTCAGTTCATTGCGTTGTTCACCGCAGCGCCTGCCCAGTCGCATCTGCGTATCTCGACGTCGAGGCGAGTTGCCCTCGCCTCCAAGGGAAAACAAAAGAGAATTCTCCGGCGCCATTGCGCATCTCGCCTGTGTACTTCACCCTTCTCCTTTTTTCTCCCCCTTCCCTTCGCACTGTCAACGCGAACCTGTTGGTCATCCATGGTGGCTTCACGTTTTTTTTTTCCGCCTTTGCGTTGCACCACCTCGTTGTGCTTGCTTATAAACAAGAAAGAATAAATTGTGTGTGTGTGTGTGTAAGTCTCTCTCCCACTCCCCTCGCTAAAGTGCCGCGGTGTAGATCATGTTCCACCGCTCCACATGGAGACTGGCCGGCAACGCCTTCATGGACGTCGCCATCGGCCGCCGCGAGCCCCGCCGCATCAGCTTTGAGCTCTTCACGAAGAAGTGCCCCGTCGCTGCCGAAAACTTTCTCAAGTTGTGCACCGGTGAAAATGTTCTCCCGCAGGTGTCGAGCGTCGATGGCCTCGGTGAGCCGTCCTTCAGCGACCAGTTCCTGCCGCAGCTGACCTACCGCAACACCTCCATCCACCGCGTCAGCAAAGGCTACCTGGTACAAGGCGGCGACATCGTCTCGGGCAGCGGCACCAGCCAGCTCTCCATCTACGGCGAGACCTTCGACGCACCGGAGGAGGTGAAGGCGTCGAAGTTTGACAAGAAGGGTCTGGTGGGGACAGCGGTCAGTGCGCCGCACCTGAACGGGTCGCAGTTCTTCATTCTCACCGCGGACAGCGCAGCGCACCTCAACGGGACGTGTATCTGCTTTGGACGCGTGGTGGAGGGCTGGGACGTGGTGGAGGAAATGGAGGCAGTGCCGCTCACCGCTGCCGGCACACCGGCCGAGACCATCTCCATTGTCAACTGCGGAAAGCTGTAGTGAGGTTTGATGTGCGTGTGGTCGCGTATGTGTATGTGTGTGTGTGTGTGTGGGACTGTGTGTCTCTGTGCTTGCGCTGACTTGCTCACTTTATCAGCTGGTCTAAGTCTGGCACACACACACACATACACACACATTGGCCTTGCCGACAGCATCGAGAGTCGGTGAGGCGTTTGCTAAGTGTGCAGTTGTTGGTGTTTTTGTTGTTGTCCGTGTTGCACCGTTCACAAGCATTAATCAAGCAAAAAAAAAAGAGGCATTTATCGGTCCAAAGCTGTTCTTCCTCGCACGTACGAGCGCGCTGTTCGTTCAACAGAAATCGAGCATACCCGCAGCCTCACAGATGCTCTCTTCACTCAACGGCGTAGGCACACTTAAGAGCACAGAGGTGTCTTTCCTGAATTGGGGTTTTTGTTTGCTGTTTGCAACTCCCTCTTGAATGTGAGAAGGCGAGAAAGGCTGCATCCTTTTTTTTTTCTACTGCTGCGCGTCATTCAAAGAAGAGCTTTGCCGTGCGTGGTTTTCCTGTGGTGCTCGTCGTTTTCTACTCTTGAATCCTCAACACTCCATTTTTTTTCTTTCCCATCAACCACTGTCTGGTAAACTGCCCTTTGTTGCTGGTGTCGTCGTTGCGTCTCCACTACTGCCGTGTGTTGCTGCACACTGTCTTTTCAATCCTGTCTTTGCTATTGCGCCAACGAAGTCACCAAAGCAGCATTCAAAAGTGGAGCATCGCACGCGTCATCACCACCACCACCGCCACCGCCTTCATCCCACTATCACACACCACCCATGGACGACTACGGACTCACGCGAGGCAATGTCCAGCAGTACTCCCCTGGCGTCCTGGTGGGCAACTGGTACGAGGACATGACGCTGCGGGAAGACCAGCTGAAGCTCTATCGCGACCAAAAAGGTTCTGCAGCGGCGACGCAGGGCGACAAGAACGCTTCCCTCGGTGCCTTCGCCGCCTCCACCCCGGCAGACCAGCTGCGCGAGCCCACGGAGGTCACCGCCGCACCGGGCGACGAAGTGTGCTTTGGCCAACCCTACCTCCTTCTCAACGCAAAGTCGCAGGCCGCCTTGGCCATGGACGTGCTGCCACCTGGTGGAGGCGGCAGCAGCGCCGGCGCCACGCTCACCGTCTCCACAGCGGCTGGTCCGCAGGTGCGCTCCACGTGGACGTTGCAGCGCTGCAAGGACGAGCACAACCCTAGCTACAACCGCAACCGTCCAGACGCGCTGCACTACGGCCAGCGGGTGCGCCTGGCAAACGAGAACGCCTGTGCGGACGGCTTTGTGTACGTGCGCGCCTCCCTCGCGTCGGGGCTGCGGTCGTCGCAGGTGCAACCCGCTGTGGCCGCCCTGCACGCCACGGCCGACACTGTCTTCGTCGTGGCACAGCCCGGGGCCGTGCGAGAGGATGTGCACAACGGCGGCATCGTGAAGGTGGGCGAACCCGTCGTGTTGCTGCACTCCCTCACCAACCTTCCACTCGCCTGCAGCGGAGCCAGGACTGGCACGTCATTTGGCTCCGAGTGCGCCGTCACCTGCCAGTACGTCTCCGACCACTTCTCGCGGTCTCGCAGCGCCGTCGTCACAAAGCCGGAGAACATCTTCACCTTCGGCGCCGGGGCGGCGGGCACCACGCCGGCGCAGACGGTCACGAAGAGCGCCACGGCGGCGTCGAACAGCGCGCTGTCGATGACAACTGGCAGCGGTGTGGCGGAGCTGCTGGAGCGCATTCGCGACGGGGCCCTGCGCGTGGGCGGCCGCATCGGCTTCCGCTCCCTCGCGATTGCCCTCGGCGTGGCCGGCAACGAGGTACGGGTGCGCCGCCTGCTCGACCGCAACGCCCTCCGCAGCGCCGTCGCGCGTCTCGGGGTGCGCCTCTCCCCTGTTGAGGTCGACGTCCTGCTGAAGCGCTTCGACACGACAGGCGACAACGTCGTGTGTGCGCAAGACCTCCTGGCCGAGTTGCGCGGGGCGATGCCGCAGGAGCGCCTCCGCGCCGTCGTCTACGCCTACCAGCAGCTCACCATTGAGGGCCGCGGCTCGGTGGAATTCAAGGAGATGCACCGCCTGTACTGCGCCAACGCCGGGCGTCTGCCCGATGTGGTGGACGGTGTCGTGCTGCGGGAGGAGGCGGTGCGGGACTTCGAGAACTGCTGGCCTGGGCGGGTTGGCTGCAAGATCGGCACCGTCACGCTGGACGAGTTCGTCGAGTACTATAACGACGTCTCGCCAGCGGAGGAGTCGGAGGAACGCTTCTGTGAGGCGGTGCAGCGGGCGTGGGAAGTGCCGGCAACGTCAAGCTACCTGACTGCTGGCCCGCGGCGCGTGATCAGCGTCGTGCACGACAACGACACGACGGAGCAGGTGCCGATCCCCGACTCGCTGGTGGTGGACACGCAAGACACGGCGGCAGTTCGACGGCTCTTGGTGCAGCATGGCTTGACCAACGTGCGTGACTTCCGCGTCACGGAGCGCCAGTGACGGCTATGCAGCAGGGCGGATTGTGTGTATGTTTGTTTGTTTCCCCCTTTATCACGCCATCAAGCAAATGTAGGCTCTTAGCTTTTTCGTGTGTGGATTCTCTCTTTTTTCAATGTAGTTTACCTAAGGAGGGGCAATTCCTTCTTTAACGCAGCTCTTCTGCTGCCTGTACATAGCTCTTTACGAAAGTGTCTTTCAAACAGAGAAAACAGGAGACTCTTTAGTGCGTTAAGGTCGGGGCTTTAGCCAAGTGTTGCCTGGCACACACACACACAGCTGAAAACAGCGAGACATTTGCCTTTTTTTTTCCTTCTTTGTCTGCGTCAAAACGTGAAACTCTCCAGTCCAGTGGCGAGCTCTGCTTTGCGACATCGCCGCTTGATCGACCGATCATAGCTGTCAACACGTGAGTGTTTGTTGAGCATAGCATAAACGAAGCTCCATCCCCTTCCACCCAGTTTCTTTGGACACTTGTGGCTATCTCCTCTTAGCTTCCTCCACTCCCGCTGTTTTCTTCTTCTTCTTGGCAGCAGCCGGCTATCCCTCACCTTTCATTTTAGGTCTTATCCTCACAATGACGCACGTGCAGGTGAACAACGAGGAGTGCACGGTGCAGGTCAAAGGTGACTTCGTCGTTTTCGTGTACACCGCTGCCGCAAAGGACGCCATCCACGTTGGAGCCCGCAACGTCTCGCAGCTGCTGCGCTCCCGTAAGGACGAGACCGCGGCCAAGATGGTTGCGGACGGCGCGGCGTACCTCCTGAAGTTCGCCTCCCTGCGCGACCGTGAAAACCTGATCGAGTCAATTGTGCGCATTCAAGAGGCACCACAGCAACAGTCCAACGAGGACTGGGTCGCCTCAAGCATCTGCCACGCCGCGGTGGATGTCGGCATGCTGGATGAGCAGGAGCTGCGGGCCGTCCTCGACGCAGAAGGTCAGCGAGGGGTGGAGCAAGCCTTCGAGGCTTTAGAAGGGCTTGTCGACCGGGAGACCTTTGAGCTGCTGCCAATAACGGAGCAGATGGAGAACGACGTGCTGCGGCAGATCCCGGTCCTCGCGGCCGTCTTTCGCGAGCGCGTGGTGGACAAGGAGACGAAGCGGACGTTCTGGGAGGCCGTCGTGCGCAAGTACTTCTGCTTCTCCCGCACTTTCCTCGAGGAGGACATTCAGCGCTTGGAGGCGGCGCAGCCGACCGTGCCGGTGCCGAGCGACGGCCTGGCCGCCATCAACGCCTCCTCCCTCAGCGCGCTGCCGAAAGGGGCAGCAGTGGCGATGGTGGACACCGACATCAACGAGGAGGATCTTCTCCACCTCGGCGAGGCGGAGGCGGAGGATCAGACAGCGCTGGAGGTGTTCTTTGGCGCGCGACGGCGGAACACGCACGTCGTGGAGAGCGTGGGGGAGGAGATCTGTCGGATCAACGCCCCGCTCTGCCCTTTTCCGGAAGTCATCGCACACGACGGTGTGCGGCGTCCTCGCTTCATGGGCCGCCACGTCCTCCACCAGTTCCCTTCGGAGAGCATCGAGAAGTCGGCGCTGGAGACGCTACGCGTGTTCTGGCGCAGTGGCTCAAAACAGCGCAAAGCCGTCCTCGCCAAGTACACCAGCGCCAAGCAAGGCCGTAGCAGCTTTATTCAGCGTATGTGCCTCGAGCAGGCACAACACATGGTAGACGAGGACAAGACGTAGCTTCGTGTATGTGTGTGTGCGTGTGTGCACGGGTCTCCTTGTTTCTCTATTTGTTTGCTTTGTTTTGTTGTTGGACGCGATGGCGTCAACCAGCACTTTTATACATTACGATGGTGTACCTCACACTCTGTTTCTACCTGTCTGCATAGTGCCTCCCCACATATTCCCGCTTTATTGCATGAGAAACGATAACATTAAAAGAGAACCGTGAAAGACGAAGAAGAACTGCTTTTGGTCAAGTGGATGACAGCTTCGACCTTGAGCACGAGCTGCAGTGAAGCATTTCAAAGCCCCCCCCCCCTTTTTTTTCTGGTCACCGCTGGTCTAAGCAGTGCTCGCGCTTTCACCTCCTGACCATCTGCTTCACGCCTGTAACACTCTTTTGTTCTTCCTCTCTCCCTTTTGTTTTCAATGACTTCAGCTGACGCGAAAAGAGCCATCCACCTTCTAGCCCTTCGGTGACCGGCTCCTTTGCAAGCTTACGAAACAAGCTGGCATTTCCCTTTCTCAGTAAACTCCGCACGCACACGCCTCAGCGAGGCTTTCTTCTTTTCTCGTGACGAGACGAACGCGCACAAAAATACTCTCGCGCTCCGCGATGCTCTTCGCAATTCTTGAGACCCTCTTCTGGGTCTACGCCGTGGCCAGCTGGTGCATGTGCTTCTACGTCTTCTTCTCCTGCGGCGAAGGCATTCGGTGGTTCACCACCTTCCACAACTACCTCCTCATCTTTGGTGCCACGTGCGGGGCTGCCATGGCACCCTTCCGCACCGTCCCGTCCAGCAGCCTCCTCATCGTCTTCACCGGCTGGGCCTTCTACGCGATGCTCGTCACGACGCACAGTATGCGCTTTCGACTGTGGCGCAGCCACGTGTTGCCCGTGACGGCGCCGCTGGTTTTCATCATGAGTTGGGCACAGTGCCGCCAGTCAATGGCGGGTGCAGTGTAAAACAAAAAAGTGTTCAAGAAGTGAGTTGGCGGCGTTGCCGGCGCGTCTTTTGCTACTACTACTTTTATTGTTGTTGTTGTTGTTGTTGTTGTTGTCCCCCTCATCACATATCGTAATTGGCATTGTTTAGCGAACAATAAAACTGCGATCGATATCTTCATGCTGTGAGCTGCCACGCTGAATGCTGTAAACGCATTACCACTAAAAGCCGATTCTCAACTCTTTACCACCGTGAAACATGGAGCTAAAACGTTACCGATAGAATGCACTGCAGATCAAAACTGGGCATCGACCGAAGCGAAGAAACGCTGTCCATTCACGCGAGCTTTGCCGCCCCGTTGACATTCAGATGTGTCACATGCGTTTACAGCGGCAGTCTTGCTGTTTTTGTGGTTGTTGCTCACAGTCAACA
>AUXI01000580.1:0-16059 GCA_000482105.1 Crithidia acanthocephali | reverse complement strand
GAGTCCCGCTTCTACCGCATCCTCGGCAGCGGCGGCGGTGCCGTCGGCATTCCAATGATGTTCTACCACGGTGTAGAGGGTGAGTTCAACGTGATGGTGATCGAGCTGCTCGGCCCCTCCCTAGAAGACCTCTTCTCCTTCTGCGGCCGCCGCCTGTCGCTCAAGACCACCCTCATGCTGGCAGACCAGATGATCAGCCGCATTGAGTTCGTGCATAGCAAGAGCGTGCTGCACCGCGATATCAAGCCGGATAATTTCCTTATGGGCACGGGCAAGAAGGGCCACCACGTCTACATCATCGACTTCGGTCTCGCCAAGAAGTACCGCGACCCCCGCACGCACGCCCACATCCCGTACAAGGAGGGCAAGTCGCTGACCGGCACGGCCCGCTACTGTAGCATCAACACGCACATGGGTATCGAGCAGAGCCGCCGCGATGACATGGAGGGCATCGGCTACATCCTCATGTACTTCCTGCGCGGCTCGCTGCCCTGGCAGGGCCTCAAGGCACACACGAAGCAGGAGAAGTACAACCGCATCTCTGAGCGCAAGCAGACGACGCCGGTGGAACTGCTGTGCAAGGGCTTCCCGAGCGAGTTCGCCGCCTACATGAACTACGTCCGTGCCCTCCGCTTCGAGGACAAGCCCGATTACTCGTACCTGAAGCGCATGTTCCGCGACCTCTTCGTCCGCGAAGGCTACCACGTCGACTACGTCTTCGACTGGACGCTGAAGCGCATTCACGAGAGCCTGCAGGAGCAGCAGTCCTTCCCCGGCGGTGCCAACGCACCGGCAGGTGCGGCACAGGACAAGACCTCGCCGGCGAACCCGAACCCTCCGCAGGCGGGCGGTGCGCCGAACAACGCGAGCCCCAACCCGAACCCGCAGGAGCCGAACGTGCCGGAGCAGTAGAGAGAGAACGACAGAGTTGGAACAAAAAGGGGGGAGGAGCAAGCGGTCGAGTTTGGGAATGCATGAGAGAGGAACTGCCGCTTCACGTCAGAGAAAAGAGAACCCTACCTGTTGTATGCAAGCGTTTCGGCCTTCTGCTCTCACACATTACCTTTTGCACCTCCGCCTTGTCGTTTGCTCTTCCTCTTCTTTCCTTTGTTCCTTTCTGATCGTGTGTGCTCCATGAGCTGCTTTACAGCAAGACTTCCAAGACGTACCCTTTCTTCTTCTTTTCTGTGAGGTCGTCAACGTCGGCGTGACAATTCCTCGTGTTGACTTCCCCTCCGCTTCTTCTTTCTCACACTCTCTTGCGTGAAGGAAGAAAAACGAAAAGAGGAGAACTCACGTGGGATGGTGGAACGCAGTGTGCGTATCCCTGTGTGTTTCCACACTTCTGGAAACACGAAAAAAAAAAGAAGAAAGGGACTGCGAGAAGCGCGTTGACGAAAGGGAAAAAGTGAAGAAGAAAAGCTGCGTACGAGAAATGCTCAATCTCTCTATCGTTGAGCAGTCTCACCAATCGGGATCGCGGTGTAGAACGGGGTAGCTGAGACGACAAGCAACGAGTGTAGGAGGGAGGGGAGGGGAGAAGGAAAAACGGGAAGAGGCGTTATGCCTCTTTTCTTTCAGACAGTGAGTAGTGCGGTACAGAACTATCCGACTGGCGTGGAGGGGAAGAGGGGGGAAAGGAAATAAAAAGCATCGAGTAGTGAAGGCCGATTCACGGTTGACCTTTGACATGAGCTTGATCTCGTTTCTCTCTTCTTCTTCTCCGTGTTTGATATATCGGTACCTGGAGCTCCTCCTATGTGTATAGTATCAGCAGGTCAATTTTTTTTTTCTCTTCTCTTCGTTCTCCCGTCGACGATAGTAGGTTCGTGAGGCGCACTTTCCCCTGGCGTTGTGACATGCCGTCACGACTCGGTCGAGAAGACTGAGAAGACAGGTGTTTTCTGTGCTCCTTGTTTTTCTACATCCGTTTTGCGTCCCAGCTACATTCTTTTGTGTGTTTGCTTGTTTGTCAGAAAAAAAAAACAAAGAGAGCGGTACAGTTCGTGCAGTTTCTCTTGTTTCACGCTTCGTGGCTTTCGTCCATCGCTTTCTTTTTTTGGGAGGTTGCAGAAATGATGCTGCGTGCATACTCTCTTACACCACATACATCTCTCCTCTGGTTGCCATGGCACACTACCTTCTTTCCTTCTTTTCTTTTTTTCTTCACACTCCTCTCTAGCTGTATGTGTGCATGTGCGAGGGAGCCGAGGTGAATGAAAGGGTGTTAGATGAGCAGAAGTAGGAGAAATAAAGCAGAGAGAAAGGTTCCACAGCATGTAAACTTGGTAGTGGATGGCCGAAGAAAGGGCAGAAGACGGACGGAAGCTGCTGACGCGTTGTGCTTGAATATTTTTTTATCCCCTTCCCCTCGTCCCTGAGACGAAAAAAGATCTACGCTGACCGTTTTCGTCTCTTTTTCCTTGTCTTTTTATTTGTTTCCTTTTTCTTTCCTTTTGCCCAGCTGCGTCTTGGTACTTTGTTAGATTGTGTTTCTTGCTGTACACTCCGAGTACCTCTGATTGGAGATGCGTCTCGTTTCCTTTTTTTTTTACGTTTTTCACCTTGATGTCGGGAAGTCTTTACGTGCTAGACTTAAGAGAAAAGGAAAATGCGATGCAGCGAAAAAGAGAAGACCTCTTTCTTTTTCCTCCTCTTTTCTCTCTCTCGTTTCTCGCTTACCAAACATTTCCTCTTGAGATCCCTCGCAACGATTCTTTTGCGTTGATTCACCGATTCAAACGACCATCCGACGACTCTTTTCTCTTTTTTTTACCCTTTTCACTGTGTCTCCTGAAATAGTACAGTAACGGCGACAGGCGTCAAGGAACAGAAGTTGGACACCGAAAAGGTAATGAGTTGCGTGTAGGATTTAAAAATAAGAAAAACGAGGAACAGACCAGTCAAACAGTGATGCACTGGAAAGAAGAGGAAAGTAGCCTTGATTTTTTTGTTTTCATTTTATGTTGTCATCGTCGTTGTTATAGTCATTTGTTTTTCGTCGATTATATGTGCGCTTGGTTGCGTTAGTTTTCTTGTTTCTTCTTTTCATTTGAAATCTTCTAAAGCTTTCCCCTTTTTTTCTTCTTGCTGGGGTTTTTGTTGAGATGCATACTTCCCTTTCATTTCATTTCATTCTACCGAAGAAATATGTTTATTTTGTTCGTGCTCTAAAGAAAAAGGTGATGGACTGTATTTGATTCGTTAAAATGAAAATAAAAACAAACAGGAATAGATCAGCTGACACGATGGCTTTTTGTTATTCAGAGCTTGCACAGGAGCCTTCTCATGGCTGTTCTAGGAGCGACTAGCCCGTCACCTTCGTGTCCGCCGCTCTTTGTTCCCATTCTTGTTTCCTCTGGGGACGTTGGCGAACACGCGGAGAAAAGACCGCGCTTTGAAAAAGAGAGAAAGAAAAAGAGGAGAGTCTGTAGCTTTGATGCTTTTTTTTTTTTTTCGGAGCATCGAATTCAAGTGCCCTCTCCTTTTTTTTTTCCTCTGCTTTCTACTGCGCTGGCCTCGTGGAGTGTGTGTGGAAGATGGACACAACGGCACCGCGAAAGGGGGAGGGGTTCACGCACGCGGTCGCACCACCGGCTGTGTGCGCGGCCACTCCCCCAAGTCCGGGTCGTGTGTCTCCTGCAGCACGGAAATGAACTGGGATTGTGTTTCCGTTCATGCGTTGTGACGACGAATGACGTCGTTATCTGTCTTTGTCGTAGCGAGGATTGTTGTTTTTCCTCTTGTGTGTTCTATCTACTTTTTCCACTCTTGCTTCCAAACACTCCTCTTCTTTTTCTTACTCGGTCTACGCACACCTTCGCCGTGCCTTTGCATTACCCACGCACACATGGACACGGAAGCACTGTGGCTGTATTCTCACTACTACCTCAATCTCGTTTATTCTCTCTCTCTCTCTGTCCTTCGACAGTGGTATCTACCGAATACCTTTTTCTCTGCTTTCTTCAGCACGAAAGAAAAGAAAAAGAATCCAAAAGGTTTCTCCTCACTCCTTGTCAATTGTTGGTCCGTGCATTGAGAAACACAACTACCTCGTGCCGTCAGCACTGTCAATATTTTCACCATAATAATAAAAAATCTCAGTTGTCTCTCGTCTTGATCTCTCCTCCTTCTTTGTGCGTGTTTCTCAAAAGTCGCGTAAGAGATTAGTTGTCCTGTGAGTGTTTGTATGTGAACTCTATATTCTCTACGTGCCCTTTTTATCCACATATCCCTCTGAAATTTATTTGTCGCGTCCTTTGCCGGAATCGTGCTTTGAGTTTTTCACTCTCATTTCTTGTTTCTTTTTTTTTTTTTCATCGCTGTTCCCGCGCTGCTCCCCTTTGTAAACTGTTTTCCTGATTTGCACCTTTCACTCATCTTTGCTTTCTTGTTTTCTCCATCTCATACTCTCGGGACCGCAAACGGGGAGAGGAATAGAGAACTTAAACGACGAAGCTTTTTCTGAACGAAATCCAAGGCCTTCTCTCGTTGATAACGCGTCTCTCTTCTTTCTTTTCCCAAGTTTTTTTTTCTTTCTTTAGCTTTACTTACAGCTTTTTTTTTTTTTGCTGAGTGTTTTCCAGCCAGGCAGCTTTACTAGTGTCTCCAGTGTGTTTATGACAGAGAGTATTGCCGTATCCTCTAAAAATATATAAGATACAACATACAAGACAAAAGCTCGATCTTTGTTTTTCACCGTTCCAGTAGTAGTAGGAAAAAACACGTTCTTTTGTTTCCTGTGTTTTGTTTATACTCGTTCGTTTTTCTCCCTTCTTTTCTCTCTTCATTTTTTGCTGCTGCTGTGTGTGTGTGTTTCTTCTCACGTATCTGCGTGGCCAAACTCGTCGTGCGCAAGTGTTTGGATCCAAAAGCGCGCATAAAAGCGCACACGCCTGCATTTTTGTTTTTTTTTACTAGCACATTGCTGCGTATTCGTCTTTTTACCCCTTCCATTCTTCATTGTGTCTCTTCAGCGCCGTCTTCCTCTCCCTTTTCCCCTTCTCTTTTTTTCCTCTCTTTTCAACCGACGCGAGCACCAAAGCTTGTTCACCTTCAACGTACGAATTGTTTTCTTGTTCTCACTCCTTCTCTCCGGTTTTCGTTTCATCTTCAACACTTAGTGTTCCTCTGGTTTTGTAGTAGTCTTCAACCACCCGTGCTGTGACCCAGTTGAATCTCACTTCTCGGTTTTTTGTTTTTTGTTTTTTATCGCAACTTAGCCCAGTCTACTTCTTGCGTTCGAGTTCTTCCAGATCAGCCAACAAAAAACAAACACACAAAAACGGTTTCGCGTCTACATATTTCATCTCTTTGACGGTATTCCGTTTGTTTCTTTTTTTCTTTCTAACTCCTCCATTTTCTCTCTTAATTCGCTATCAGTGTACATCAAAAGTGCGACTCTCTACTTTTACTGTATTTCGCGTTTTCAATTATTTTCCTACTCTTCCCTCGCTATCTTTTTTTCTCTCCTTCGGCTTTTCTCTCTCTTTCGCGTTTCACTTTCAGTCTCTTTTGACGACACGTTAGCCCACCAACGTTCGCTTTTTTTTTTCTAGTCCCCTTTCTCTTTATTGCCTCGGGATACACTGTCTTCATTTTATCTTCTTGTCTTTTTTTTCTTGATTTAGCCATTATTTCAGACGGTAGAACTAACGCATCTTTTTTTTCTCCTTTCCTGTTACTCTGCTTTAATCGTAAATAAACAAAAAGCGTGTTTTTTCTGTAGCTTGTTGTTACAAAACAATTACCCTCATCTTCATATATATATTTATCTCTGCGCTGCACACATTTATTTCCAATTCGCCATCAGATCCAACTACTCTGTGAAACAGCTGTTAGGCACCGAAACAAAACAACGCTTCAGTACCTAATCATCATCTTCACATCTTTTTTTGGCTTTGTCCCCCTTTAGCGCTGTCAGCCATCATTTCCCTCTTTCCTTCCTTGCCTTTCTCTTTTTTTTCCCCAAAGTTTTGTGCTCTGCCTGCTTCTTCACCTTCTCTGCATACGAGCACTTAACCTGTTAACGTCTGCCCAATTTCTTACGTTTGTCTCTTGCACCGCTTTATTCTGACTTCTTTTGTCCTTCCTTTCTATCCCAGCTGCTTCGCTCTTTTACTTCTACTTTTTCGTTTTTCGTTCTTCTATTCGTTTCTGTTGCCTTCTTCCGTTTTTGTACCGTTCGAAATTTGATCAAGCGAAGTCATACGTCAATAACAATTACTAAAAAGAATCGTGCATTTTTTCTTTCTTTTTCGGATACCTGATTCTCAATTCAAGTGCTCAGAACTTCTTTTGAATACCGTAGCCAAAGCGCTGTGAAAGGCTAGCAAGCGAAGTGTACATAAGGAAGGAGAAGAAGCCGTCTGTAGTTGTGCATCACAGTGTTTCTGTTAGTACGTTATTTTCTTTTTTTTTTACTCCCCTCTCGTCCACAGTCTGCAAAAGCCAACAGCTTTCTTCTTTTTGTTGTTGTTGTTTCTCGAAAGTCTTTTTTTTTGTGTGTGTTAAGCGACTGGCAAGCGAAAAAAAAGAGTCCACTGCAGAGAAAGCTTCACTGTGAAGAGCCTGACAAAAGAAAAACTTTTTTTCGTGCTTGTGTTTGCTTGCAAAACAGAGTCTTTTTGTACTGTTGAATAATCTTCTTACCTGTATTCTCTCTCGAATTTGCCAGCGATTTGACACACACGTTGAACTCGCTTCCTTTTGTTTTCTTTCTTGTTTCCTTTTTCTTTCCCCCACAGTACCTTCTAACTCTTTGTTTTTTCCTCCGTGTATTCACCATTTTGTGTGTGTTCCCTCTTTTCAATTCTAGTGTGCTCCAATCTCCCCCTTTTTTTTAGTGATTATTTGAATCTATTTGTTTTAGTTTGAGTTCTTTCTCTTTTCCGTTGTTTTTTAACTGGCTGGGTTTTTTTCTCTTACTTTTCCCTGTTGCAACGTTCTCCGAGTGTAACAAGTTTTTTGTTCGTTTGCTTTCATCCTTCACACTGTGATTATTGCTCCATTTAATTCTGTGGTTATTCTCTCCTTTGAGATTTAGTTTTTTGTGCCAATTAGTAGTCCTCATAAACCTTCACTTGTGCTTTTTCGTTCCTTCTCGCTTGGTTTTCCCAATCATCTCTCCTTGTTTTAAAGTCCATTACATAACTCCCTTGTCTTTTTCTCCTCCCTCTTTATTACTATTCCTACTGCTAGAAGCGTAGAACTCTTCTCTGGCTTTGCTTTTTCTCTTTGGTAATACTGGTGTTGTTAATTGTATCTCTTTGGTCGTTTTTGTCAATTATCATCCTGATTTTCAAGTGCACTCTTCAACTTGCGTAAAAACAAAGAAATAAACGTTTTTTACCGCTCTTGATCTTTTCTATTTTTCTCTCTCTTCACTGCTTTTTTGTTCTTTCTTTTGTTTGTTTGTTTTCTTTGCGTCGAGTTGTCCTTGAGGCACCAGCGAAGATACAACGTCAATCGACATGAACTTCGAGCGGAACAGCCAGCCTCTGCAACAGTGGAGCGTCACCAAAGGCGTCGCCTCCTCCAGCTCTACCGCCACCGTCAACGCCCTCTCCACCGCGGAAACGAACATGAATGGGAGTTACAGCAGCAACGCCGGGACCTCTCGCGGTACCCAGCAGCAATACCAGCAGCGCCAGCAGCAGCAGCAGGTCAGCGCACCGTTTTCCCTCGACCCCGCCCCCGCTGAGGTGTACTCCACCTCCGTCTACAGCGTGATTGACCAGATCGTGCGGGAGGCGATGCACGGCGGCTCCTCGCCGCTGTCGGATGAGAGCAACACGAACTCCAACTCCCCCATGAACGTCACCCCACGCAGCGGGGAGCTGACGACGACGGCAACAGCGGCAGCGGCTTCCATGCAGCAGCAGCAGCAGCATTCGGTGGCCGCACCACAGCTGATGCATCAACCCATCTTTCAGGAGTGCCAGCCGTCAAACGCGCAGACGCCGAACTGGACCACGTCGACCGCAGCCGTGCAGTACTCGAGCAACGTGACGGAGAATTCGCTGGGGCCGAACACCACCGGCTACCCGAGCTACCACGACGGGGTCACGCCGGCGTGGCAGTCCCTGTCGAAGCAGTCCTCGTCCCTGCAGCCGGGGCTCACCACGCCTGTAGCTCACGCGCCGCACCCCCACCTCCCCTCCGCGTCGAACCTCCCCCAGCCGCTCTCCATTGCAGCTGTGAGCAGCGCCTTTCAACCCTACGGCTACGTCAGCGCACACGTCAGCGGGAGCTCCACCCCGGCCCAGGCCCAGCCGCTGCACAGTGGCGGCGGCAGCAGCAGCGGCGGCCTTTTCTCGCCCGCCAGCAACCTGAACAGCAGCAGTGGCACACGGGGCAGCATCGACCACGGAAACATGGAAGTCGTCATCACCGGTGCCATCGCCGCCGGGGCGACGCCGAGCAGCAACGCCGCGACGCACTACAAGACAAAGCGGTGCCGTCACTTTGATCAGTCGGGCTGGTGCCCCTACCAGCACCGCTGCGTCTTCGCCCACGGCGACCGTGAGTTCAACATCTACACGGCACGCAAGAACGAGGCGACGAATGGCAGCCACCCCAAGACGTCTCAGCAGGTCCGCGATCACATCGCCCGCAACGTGAACCAACTCGTCGAGGAGTACGAGCTGGCGGTGGCGGAGGCCGCGGCGCTGGCGAAGGCGAAGAGCGCCACGGCGACGGCAATTGCGAATGCCGTCGCGGCAGCGAAGAGTCCGGCGCAGACGGCCGTCACGGCCGCCAACTCGACGCTGACGATGGTGACAAACATCAGTCCCACGCAGTCCGCCTCCCAGGTGTCCTCCGCAGCGTCGCAGCACTCGAGTGTGCATCTGATGGCCGCCTCCCCGCTAGCCCCTTGCTCGGTGCTGACGCAGGCGGCGAGTTCGAGCGCCAACATGCAAGTTTATCACTACCAGCCTCAGCCTCAGCAGCAGCAGCAACAACAGCAACAACAGCAGCAGCAGCAGTACACTGTGTTAAGTCAGCAGCCCATCTTTATCTCTACAGCGAATAGCAGCGGTGTGCAGTGCACGCCGATGCAGTTCACCAGCACCAACGCCCCCGTCGGGACCACGTTCACTGTGCTGCCAGCAAGTTCGAACCTGCAGACAGCCGCGCCGCAATCTCTTTACATTGGGCACACGCAACCAAAGCCGCAGCCACCAGAGCCACAGCCACAGCCACAGCAGCGCCAACACCAGCAACCTCAATTCCTCTTCGCCGTGCAGGCCAACGCGCAGGGCGTGTACCAGCTGCAGCCAGCGCTGTCACAGCACCAGCACCTTCAACAACAATTCCAGCTCCAGCAACCACAACAACAACAACAGCAGCAGCACCAGCAGCAGCAGCAGCAAATTTTCCTCGTTGAGGCGCCATTCTTCCAAACGGTGCAGATGAGCAACAGCAGCGCGAGTAACGCGGCGGATGCGATGCAGCAGACGCAGAGTAGTGGCAACCTGGTAAGCTACCCATCCAACGGGTGCGTGACTGCGAATGGGGCAGCGTTTGGTACCACGACGGTGATTGGCCGGTACACGCAGTAGTTACTGCCGCATCTGCAACTTAATGACAGAGGCATCGATTGAGGTGGTGCCGTTGTTGTTGTTGGTGGTGGTGCTTGTTTCCTTTCCTCTTCTTCCCGCAACACTTTGCTCCTGACCCTTGCCTTCTGTAAAAGTAATTGACTACTTTGTTGAGAAGGTCTTCGTCACGTGCAATGTGAGATGCACCGATGCCGCTGAAAGCACCACGTCAACTAATCGGGAAAGTACAGGCGCTGCAGTGTTGCGGACTGCGTTAGTGAAGCATGCTGTGATTCTTGTTTTGTTTTGTTTTATTATTATTGTTTATCTAATTTAATCTCTTTCTTTTCCCCTTTTTCTCCCTAGATACTTTCTGTTTGTTTGTTTGCTTTTTTCCTCATGTGCCTTTCTTCGAGTGTCATTCTTTTTTCATTTTTTCCCCCAATACTGTTATTCGTTGACGCGTGTTTTGCTTTCTGTCTTTTTCTTTCTTTTCTTCCTCTGTCATCTCGGCTAGCATCATATCTCCGTTTCTTCCTTTTTTGTTTCCCGTTCTGTGATGGCCCTTCTTTATCTTTCTGTATCCTCTATTCCTGTACACATATTGTGATTGCGTTCGACCGTCACAAAACACTTATTGATATGTCCCCGTGCTTCTTCCACTCTGTTGTTTTGTTGTTTTCTTTTCTTTTTTTTCGTATTCGTAGGTGTGTGTCTGAGTGCAGCACCTTTCTTTGCTTCTTTCTTTCTCTCTCTCTCTCTCTCTGCATCACCACTGTGTAGTTGCAAGGCACACCCAATGGTTGAATTCTACAAGGAAAAGGCCGACACACAAGTACCGTGGTGGTTTTGTGTGGTTCCGTTGCAAGTGCGATGGAAACAACAGCATGCGGAGGAGTGATGAGAAAGGAGGGGAGATGGTGAACGAACGGTCAGAGTACAGCGTATTCGAGAAATCGTCTGCTTAGCGCGGTGGCCTCACCACTCTCCTTCATTACCGTGTGGTGGAGACGAGCGCGATTGTTTCCATCTCTCTTTTTCCTCTTTTTTTTTTCTCCTTCTAGTCACACAATTCCTGGTAGCATGGGCTAGCAGGTTGTTGTACTGTTTCTTTTTGTTGCTTGTTTGCGCATTGCAAGATTGGGTAGGTCAGTGCGTTGACTTGAGTACACAATTGCGCGCAGCGGATAGGCTCGCTTTGGAAGTACCACCGAGATGCGTCGGTGTACGTATCTCTCTCCGCACGTTTGTTTTATGATGTTGTTGCCAAATTAAGAACTCACAGGAAGAACGAAATCGAGGAGTTGAAGCAACGCTCCCCTGTTCTTTTTTCTAGATCTATGTGTATGCGTATCCATTGACCTCTTTTTTTGTTTGTTTGTTTGTTTTCCCTTTTTGCTTGATGGGTTGATTGCTTCATGTTAATGTGTGTGTGTGTGTGATCGCTACCTGTACAACTTCTCCCCTGTTTTCCGGTTGGCGTTTTTTTTCTTTTTTGTGAGTAGTGCGTTTTACCCGTTATGCAAGCAGAGGTCCAATGAGTGTAAAACCGTGCTCACAGCTATTAAGCTGGGCCTCTTTTGATTTCTCCTCTGCCTTCGTTTCTCTCGTCAATAATATGCTTCACAGCCCTCTTTTCTTCCGTTCAGTGATAATTTTTTTTTTTCGTCAATTTGCTTGAAGAACACGTTTTGCTCGCCGTCCTCTACAGTCTTTTCTTTCTTATTTCTTTTTTTTTCGTTCTTTCCCCTGTTGCTGATAGCAATCTGTCGTGGTTTTATGTTGTGCCCCATGGCAGATGCTCTCTTTCAGGACAGTCTCCTCTGTTTCCATCACTGTCATGCGAAAGAAAAGAAAACAGAAACTTTTTTTTTCTGCTTTTTGAATAGCTTTCTTCATCGCTGCGTGCTTCACTACGCAGGTACGCGCGGCTCTCTGCTCTTTTAGTCTTTGTTGTTGTTTGTTATTATTTGTTTGTGTCTTCTTCTCCCTTGTTGTTGCTGCCTCCGCCACCGCAAGATAGCATCGTGCACGCAGCCAAGTAGATGAAGCTACTGAGTTGGATTCGGTGGCCAACCTAGCACGCACATCTACACACATACGAAAAGAAATCGCACGTCCAGCCAAAGTTTGGCCCTTTGGCAACAACAGTGCACGTGTTTTGTTTGTGTTGCTTTTGCGTGTTGTTGAGCACAGCCTCTCACACCGTTTTATGGTCGCAGCCTTTTTTTTCCCCCCGATTTCAATCAGCACCGACAACAAACAAATCAAAAACTCCCGTGTTGCCTCACATAAAGAAAAGAGGCGGTTGTTTGACGCAGCAATTGAACAAAAACAAAAAAGCAAAAAGACAGAAGGGGTAAGAGAATGTCACTTGTCCAGAACTGAGCTTGTTTCTTTTTTCCCCTCGTCCCAGCAGTGAAGCCTTCTTTTTCTCGTTTTCCTCAACTAACGCTCAGCGCTAAAGAGCATCAAGTGTTTAAACATAAGAAAAAATCTAATAATAGAAGCAATACTCTCTTTTCGGCGTATGCGTCAATAAGCACATTTCTCGTTATCGCTTTCTTCGACAAGGGCTAGTCTCATCTAGGAAAGTGTTGCCTTAGCAACACTACGATTTAGAAAAAAACCTTTTTGTTGTTGATTAAAAAAAAAAGGTGAGAGCAATTTCTTGCTCCTTTCGCTTGCAACCCCAATGGAATGCTAAATCAGCACAAAGCTCTGTTTCTCTTTTTGTTTCTTTTTCCGCTGTTGTTTCGCCCAGCAAAGAAAAACCTTTACGACTCTCGCAGAGCGTATGCTTTGTCATTTCGTTTCGTTCACGCCTCTTGTTTCTAAGCAGCTCGCTTACAATTGACTTTCCTTTCTTTCTGTTTTCGTTTCCTGCGCCGGTGTGCAACCATCTTCTTCTTGTTACTAGCTTCGACCACTTGCAGAGCTCTCCAACCTTGTTTCTTTTTTTTTTTTGCATGCTCCTCCGTGGTGGTCACAACTGCCTGATCGGGCGGGGACTTCATCGAAGATCTGCTTTTTTTTCTTTTTATGACGGTATTTTTGGTTGAGCTCCTATTACTAGACTGCTGCGAGCTGTTCTCATTTATCGCATCAGTGACGATCTTCTTTACCCTTTCTTTCCGTAGAACAACAGTCTTACAATGCCACGCCTCGTTTCGATGCGCGTCTCTGTGGAATGCGCGTTAAAAAAGAAAAAAAGAGCCTTTCTTTCTCTGCCCGCTTCTGATTCCTCTTTGCTGTTGTTGCTTTGAACCTCGATGCGGTCCCTAAGCCTGTGCTTTGCTGCCTTTCTTTGTGAGTGTGTGCAGCACATCTTCAGTCAATTTTTTTTTTCTTGGTGGAGATAGTCAAGTGGATCACCCGTCCTTTTCAACGTGGTTCTGGTGGATTCGCCTGTCTCTTTGCTGCTCTGTTTTCCCCTTTTTTCTTTTCCTCTCCCTCAACGTACGTTTTTTTTATTATTTCTTGTTCTACATCGGTTTTGTTTACATATATCTTGCTATCTTTTCTTTTTTTTCTCTCTTTTCATCTGCCTCTTGCGCGTTAACACGTAGATACACATATTTTGAACATGTTTGTCGAATTACCTTACTTTCAGTTAAGCTGTCTTTCCTGTCCTCCATGGAACTTCTCTCTTTTCATTTAAAATATGTTTTTTTTTTCTTTGCGCGACATCACGTTAAAAAAAAAAAAAGGACGCCACCTCGCTTGATGTCGTCATGTGCATCACCAGCTCCTTTCTCTCCTCTCTCTTTCGCTTCCCCCTTTTTTTTAAGTCTATAAATTGTAGCTTTCCTGTGGGCGTCTTTTTCAGTTAACAACAAGCAACATAAGTACATCTTTTCTTTCCTTTCCTTTCCTCTCTCTTCTATCCCTCTCAGTCTGTAAGATTACGGATCTGGATACCAGGTAACTCGATAGCAAACTTGTTCTCCTTTCTTTTTCTTCGCCCGTCTGTGTGTGTGTGTGCTTTCTGCGTCATCGTCAACAACGACTTTGACTCTTTGTTGTGGGTATCAAAGACAGAAACTCAAAAGTGTGCTGATTCCTTTTGTTTCTCTTTCCTTCTGCGTGTAGTGTGCGTGTATCCTGTGCTTTTTTTTTCTCTTTTTTCTCTTCTCTCTTCTAGTACTTTGAATTTTTAGCTTTTTTCCACCACTACCAAAACTCGCCTATTAAATAGGAGTTCATTCTTTTTCTCTCTTCTCGCCATCCACTTTTTTTTCCTCTTACAAACCTATTCAACTCTCCTGTTAACAAACAGGTGACGTCTGGTTGTCGTAAGATACAAAGCCCACCGAACGTTTTTTTCTATGCGGTGTGTGGAATTCTGAAAGCTGTCGGGAGTTGCACCAGCCGCGTCTATACTTTGTCGCACAGCTTAAAAGATGCGAAAGCGTGGGACACCTAACAACGTATCTTTCTCTGCAATGCAGTAAGACTTTTATTCGTGGTTTTTGTTTGGTTTCTCGTTTTCTCTTCACCAATTTGGTAAATAACTCTGATTCAGACTTTGGTCTTTTCCTCTGCTTTCGCTCAGCATCCAAAACGTTTTTTCCCCCCTCTCTTTCTTATGATCCCAAAACAGACGTTTTCTCTGTCTCTTCCTTTTTCTTTCTATTATTATTATTTTTATTATTATTATTCGTCTCAATAAAAAGAGGAGAACTCTAGTTTGCTTGTTTTTTGTTTGTATGTGTGTGTGGGTGTGTGTGGGTGTCTGTTACCGTTGAGCACGCAGATCTGTCACATCTCTTCTGGTGCCATGGAGGAACCACGTAGGTTTCTTTCATGCGCAGTGTCCACCGTTTAAAAAAAAAAGTTGAATCACCGAGACAGTCGACTCGAAAACGCATTTGTAAATGTGCAACTAATAATGTTGGCAAGTAGCTTTTTTTTCCCTCTGCGTGTGGGTGTGTGTGTGCGTGTGTGACCTCCGCCCCTGTTGCATCGGTCACCGCAGTATTTAGCACATTCTTTGATTTCCTGTTACCATGAAGCTTCTTTCTTGAGGCTCTTCTTTTTTTCTGATCGGTCTTTTTCCTTGTTGTTATCTAAGCTTTCGTCATCTTTGTTGTTGTTATCGTCACTATGTACTTCTCAAAAGCAGACATAAAACAGCAGCCATCTGCGCTGTTCTATCTTCTCTTCCTCTACTATTATTCTAACGTGGCTGCCATAATTTGGTTTTGAGTGCATGTGTCAAACGCTGACGAAATGAAAGACCGTGTCCTCTCTTTTTTTCCTTTTTTGACGATAATGTGATGGCCGTGTATTTGATATCTCCTTGCTTTTGACAAGCAAAATCTCAAGAAAAGTGCAAGCGAAGAAAGCTCCATTGGTTTTATGGCGCAACGCAAGGTCAACCGAGGTGTGGTCGAGGAGTGTTGCACTTTTCGTCTCGTCCGCAGGATGAGGGGAAAAAACCTTATTTTTTTTTTGGTATCTCCCTTCACTGGTGTAGTATGCTGCAGATTTAACTGCGTAGTGTTGCGTCGCACGCTAGCAATTGCGTCGGTATCTCTTTACGTGCAACGACGTGAGATTCGTGCTTAAAATCGATGGAAATGGGGTGGTGTCCTTTAATGAAGGTGTGCAACGGTTTTGGATAAACCTCGTCCCTCTTCCTTTTCAGGCACCTCTCGTCTTTACCTCACAGTGTCATGTTGCGCCATCACGATACATCAAACACCTCATTTTCCTTACTTCGTTCTCACTTCTTCTTTTCTTTCTTCCTCCACGTTGTTGGCTCCTGCCTACCGTCATTCACAACTTCTCTTTGTTTCGGCGCGCAGTAGTCAAGTGCCCAATTAATTCCTGTGTTTTATAATTTCTTTTAAAACAGTAGAAACACTTTTCTCGTATTTCACCAATAACAAAGCACAAATACTGGGAAATAGTAAAACCTTCCCGCATCAAAACGACTGACCTATCACGCCTAGAACCTGTTTAATCTAAAAAAACTACCTCTCACACCCACAACACAATCCTTGACAATCGAAAACATACACACACACACACACACACGCGCCGAATACTCAGCAATGCCGACCGTTCCGTTGCTGTTCCAGCCTCACGCCATCGGGCAGCTGCAGCTGCGCAACCGTATCATCGTGCCGCCGATGTGCATGTACAGCGCCACAGACGGCAAGATGGGTGCTTTCCACCACATGCACGTGGGCAGCATGGCCACCTCGGGTGCAGGCCTGGTCATCATCGAGGCCACCGCCGTGCGTCCAGACGGCCGCATCTCGCCAGCCTGCTGCGGCATCTGGGACGACGCCACCGCCGCCGCGATGAAGGCGGTGTTGGACGAGGTGCGGGTGTACTCGAAGACGCCCATCGCCATTCAGCTCGCCCACGCCGGCCGCAAGGCCTCCGACCGCCGCCCCTTTGACCCGCTCGAGGGGCACATCAACCCAGGCGAGAAGGACAGCTTTGGGGTGCCAGGGTGGCAGCCCGTCGCGCCGTCTGCTATCCCCTTCGACGCCGCCGATCATCC
>AUXI01000579.1:0-16132 GCA_000482105.1 Crithidia acanthocephali | reverse complement strand
TTTTTGTCTCATTGATTGTTGGCTTCAGTTCGCACATCCTCTTTTTTCATTCTTTTTCCTTTTTATCAAGTGTTTCGTCTCTACATTCCTTTCTTTCTTTCTTATTTGTGTTCTTCTACCTCACTAACACTGTTTTCTTATTTCTTGTTTTTTCTCTTTCCTTTTCTCCTTTTTCCTTTCTATATGTGTGTGTTTTATGTGTGCTTTTTCTTCGTCTTTTTTTGTTGTTTGTTTTTCCTCATTGCTTTTCTTCTATTTTGCTCTTTGATGGTACGTAAGGTCGTTGTCCCCCTTTGTTCCCTGCATTCTGTGTCGGTTGCCATCTGTGTTCATAGAAAAAAAAATGAAGGGTTCAGAACGGCAATGCGCTGTGGGGAGGGGCAGACGAGTGTGTGTAGCCTACGCCGATGTACGAGCGCGCCTGTTCGCGCTTAACCTGTCTTTATCACTATGTTGTTGTTTTGTGTGTGTGTGTGGTTTGTTTTCTTTGTTGTTGTTGTTGTTGCATTTTTGCTTTCCTGTCTCCTCCAGTGACATGCATTGTCTTCCCGCATCTGCAGCAACGCTCTTCCTCTTCTTCTTTTCTTCTCTGTGGGTGGGTGAGTGTTAAGAGATTGTGGACCTCTTTCCTACACTTTATTTCAGTAGCAAGATAGGCGGAACTCAACGCATGCCAACGCGATAAAAAGATGTCGTAGTGACTTGCGTCCGCTTCTGTTTGCTCTCCACTTTTCTTTTTTCGATTTTTCACCCCTCAGAGCTGCACACCACGGTGTTGGAGCAACGTGAAGAAACTTTTCTCCCTTTCTCCATCGTTTTCATTCGACTTGCGTCAGATGCGTCTGTTGTGTGGCACTTCGGCATCGTGTGCATCCCTCAGGAATTGGGGACCTTTGATTGATCTTGCCAGGGCCGTGTATGTGTGTGTGTGTGTTTCTTTCTTTCTCATCACCGTGGTTGCCTTTACTGCTCTCTCTTTTTGTGTGTCTGTTTGTTTGTTTTCTTCACCATGTAGTCGTTGTATGGGCATTGTCTATGTCTAATTGTGGGAGGCTTTTCTCCCCTTGCGCATCACGACCGACACCGTTCCAGGTTTGTTTTGTTTTGTTCTTCTTCCTCAAGGTCGAGTGGTACAAGCACACGAAGAAGTAGTGACCGCAACTGTGGTCTAACGCTTCTACGTGTTTCTCGCCCTCTCTTCCTTGCAGCTGCACCGATTGTTATTATTATTCAGGCCCAACGAAAAAAAAAAAAGAAGAGAAAACGTACGAACACAGAATCGCGACGCTTCGTGGAACCGATGTTGGTTACGCAGGCTGCTTCGTTTGTTGCGCGGTGAGTGCTAGAGTTGCAGCGTATAGACTGCAGCTAGAAGTCTTTCCCACTTGAAGGAGGTCACGTCTTGCCCATTGCAGACTTCCGGTTGCGAAGGAGTAGCGCTATCCTGTTTTTTTTTTGCAAGTTAAACAGTAGCAGATGCGGGTGACTGAAGGTGTAACTTCAGCGCTGGGCGTGTCCAGTTCTTCCATGGCTGCATTCCTGTTGCTGTTGTTGTTTGGAGGCCTTTTTATGGATTACTACCTCTTTTCTCCTCCTTTTCCCACCCTCGCTGATCTCTCTGTCTCTTTCATGCGAAACTGTACTCCTCGGTTGTTGTTGTTTTACGAACCGCATCGGATTAAACCACACACTTGCGTTGCACCTTGTACCACGCACACCAACACGCATAACTACTGTCATGATTCTTGTTATTTATCATTATTATTACTCGAAGCCTCCCTGGTACGTTACCCAGATATTATAGACTAAACTCTAAATTCCGCTACTCCGTTTGCGCTTATCAGAACCTACCACAGACAACTTCAATCTATTCTACAGCTCTACAACCCTGCTCTCTTCTTTTTTTTCTCTCTCTCTCCCTCTCACGTTATTTTTCTCTTTTCTCTTTTGTTTGTCTTGGTCGACTACGACTACGCGTTATTGAATCGTGCACGTCATACTGCCCTTCTCCGTCCCCTCCATAGAGAAGTATTGAGACGGCAACAGGCTCAAGCTAGAAAAGGGGCATTTATATCTAAGTGTGTCTGAAGGGGCAGCGTTTTGTTTCCGTTTCCTTTCTTCCTTTTTTCCCTTCAGCTTGACGTGACGGACAACCAGAAGAAAGGAGAAGTGAGCCCACGTACATCTTTCTCCATCTCGCCTTCGGTGCTCCACGTCATACTCCGCATTGTTTACGCAAACAACCAAACTCTGTTTTCATTTTTCTCTACCATTTTTCTCTTCTTTTTAGTTGTTTCTTTGCCATCTTTTATACATAAAGCTATACCTACTTTTCATTTTTTGTTCTTCTGTAGTTTCGTTGTTATATAAGTAAGAAAAGTGGTTCTCGCCCTACAGCCTGACCATTTTTCACAACTACTATTATTCACCTTTCACTTTTCCTCTTTTTCCCTGTGTCGTTTGTGCACCTGTTTATTTCTAGCTCAAACTCTCACAAACTGTAGCGCTCAAAGGATCCATTCCTCGACCCAAATAATTCTTGCGTTTGTTGTATCTTACTTTGTTCACTCTTCTTTGTTTCTCCTCCGCTTTCTAAGCCGTTAGCGAAGCGATTAATCACCGGGAAAACAGATACCTTTTTCTGTTTCCTGGCCTTGGTTTTGTTGACCTCTTTTCTCCCTAATCGCTCTCTTTTTTTTTTATTGTTGTTTTGGACTCCGCTTTTACTTCCGCTTTACTTTCTCGCCTTTTCTTTCTGAACTGTATTCCATCTCGTCTCGAGACTTTTTTTTTCTCCACTCGTCTCCTTGTTGTGTGTTTGTCATCGCCGTTGATATCTTTAAACTTCACTTTTTTTTTAGTATTCTTCTATTCAGTACGTGCAGTGTGGTCACTGCTTCATTTTAACTTTTTGTGTGTCTTTCTTTCTATCTCTTTTTGTTTCTTTTGTATCAACTCTGAAGCGATCGTGTTAGACGTGTTCCCTTCCATTTATTTTTGTGTGTGTGTGTGTTTTCGTTCTGGCCATCTTCGTTCTGTTCTACCTTGATTCTCTTTTTCTCTGTTCTCTCCTTACATATACACAGACATAAGCCTTGTTTTCGTCATCTTTCCTTCTTGTTCCTGCAACTGAACCCGTACTCGCGTTGTCTGTTGCTACCTCACCCATTCGCTTCTCCCTATCTTTAATTCTATTCGTGTGGGGGTGTTGTTAGTGTTTTTTTTTTAATCTTTTCAAATCACTGTTTTGCGGTGCACCAAGGAACAGGTTGTGCGTACTGGCACGCATCTCAGCTCATCCCTCCCACGATCTCACGGTTGCGTCAAAATTTGGTCTAGAGATTCAAGGAAACCGTCTCTCTCTCTTTGTTTGTTTCTTTTTTTTTCTTTTTTCTCCGCACTCGAGCGTTCTTCTGTTTTTTGTTGTTGTTGTTATTTCTTTTCTTCGCACCAACAGGAAAGACAGCAACAGTTCACCATGTCCTTCAGTGCTGCACCCCAAGACGAGGCCGGCGAGACCGGCACACCGCACCTCTCCTCTGGCGGCAACCCGCAGGCCCTCTCCTCCTCCTTCAAGGCCTCGTCCCTCAACAACAGCAACACTACTCCACGGCTGCTCTTCACCTGGGACCCGTACGGCCACGTGGGGCCGGCATCGCAGACGAGTACCGGGAGTCCGCAGGTGTTGAAGCCGCCCGAGGCGGACGCCTCTGCTGATTCCCACGACGACGGCCAAAACCCATCCAGCGGTGGTGAGGAGTGCTCCACGCCGTCCTCCGCCCACCACAATGCCAGTGACGGGCCACCGCAGCCACCCGTCGCGGCGGTCGCCACACCCACCATCACCGCCGCACAGCCCCCGCTCACGATTTCCTCCCTGCTGGGTGGCAGCGGCGGGGGCAGTGCGAACCCCACCACCACCACCGGTGGCAGTCTGCGCTCCCCGCAGCTGTCCTTCAACGCTGCAGTGCACACCCCACACCAACAGCCCTCGGACATCAACAACAACAACACGAACAACAACGCGGCCTCGGCGCACTCTACCCCGTCCGGCCCGGTGCTGAAGCGCATCTCCACCTCCGCAAAGGATGGGCGGCAGTACTTCCTCGACTACTCCCCTACCACAGCGGCGAACGCGAACCCGACGGGGACGGTGGTGGGGGCGATGCCGAACCTCATGCTGCCGCCAAACCTCTCGCCGCACTCCCGTGGCGTCTCCCCGCTCACCTCTGCACTGCCGCAGCCGCATCAGGCCTACTCGAGCGCACAGCAGCAGCAGCAGCAGCAGATGGAGGCGGATCTGCTGGAGGTGGAGCACCGCGCGAGCAGCACCACGACAAGCCCGCAGACAGTGCCGCTCGTCTCGCCACCGCGCAGCAGCAGCATCGGCGGGGCGGTCAGCGCAGGTCCCTACGCCTACAACTCCCTCACCATCCACACAGTCGTCAGCGGCGGCGGCGCTGGCGGCTACAACGTCTACGGGACCTCCCCGCAGCAGAAGCCGCAGTCGTCGTCCCTGCTCGGGAACAGCATGAACAGCGGCGTTTTCTCGGCCTCCATCGGCAGCGCGAACAACGCCGGCATGACGCAGCACAACCCCTACCGCACCTCGCCCACCTTCTACGCCATGCCGATGAGCATGTCGGCCAACAACAACAACAACACCGTCGCGGGTCCGCCAGCCCACGGCACTGCCCCCATCACAGTCCAGCGTGTGCAGGCGGTGGATGCGGACGCAGAGCTCTACGAGATCCTCGAGGCAACGCCGTCTCTCTTCATCAAGCGCCTGCTGCCGCCGCCGCCGCCGCTGCCCGATGTGGCCCGGGTGCTGCCCACCCCCGGTGTCGTGCAGACGCTTTGCGAGCGCTGGTGCTCGCTCGTAGAGGCCGTCCTGCGGTCCCGCGAGTTCAGCGACGTTACGACGCAGCCGCCTCCGCCGCCGCCGCTGCCGTCGCCCACCGACACCTCCCCCACCACCGCCAGCCCAGCCGCCGTCGGTGCGAGTGCGGAGGGCGATGGAGAGGCAAAGAGCAGCAGCGCGATTGTCAACAAGTCGACGCACGGCAGCGCGGCGCAGGAGGAGCTCCGTGCGTGGTACAACGCCGCTCTCGAGTGGTACGAGCAGCTCGACCAGGCCGGCGCCTCCACCGTCGACGTGCGGGCGTCCTCGAAGGCTGTCGCGTGGGCCATCGAAGCGGCGGCGAGCGGCCGTGGCCGCCGTGGCGGGGCAGCGCACAACAGCAGTGCGGGCAACAGTCGTTATCACGGCCAAGGCGGGGCGGCGGGTGGCCGCGGAGGCGGCGGTGGCGGTGCCTCGGCCGGCTACCGCGGCGGGACCTACGGCGGCTTCCCCAGCAGCAACGCCTACGTCAGTCGTGGTGCCGCGTCGATGGGCGGCTACCGCGGCATGCGTGGTGGGGCGGCGGGCAACTACTACAACAGTGGTGGTGGCAGCAGCGGCATCCGCGGCGCAGCGGCGGAGATGGAGGTGATGGCGAACAACAGCGGCAACACCCGCAACCTGACCTACACCTCCAACTTCAACCCCTATGCGGAGAGTTGGTCTTTCACCGGGGACACTAACCTCTCTGGGCAGGAAGCCCAGCTGCCCCCGCCTCCCATGCCCGCGGCGGCGATGAAGCCGTCGTACCTGGCGAAGGTGCCGAGTGCGAGCCAGCAAGGGTACGTCGTGAACCACGCAGTAGGACAGATGTAGTGTTGGTTTCCGCTTTCTACGCGAATGTACCGCAGGTCAATTTGCGCTTTTGCGTGTTCGTGTTTTCCCTTCTTTTTTTCCCCTTTCTCTTCCTTCCTGAGCATGAAATCCATAAAAACAGTAACCGGTGTAAATGAACAGAAGAAAGAAAAACACTGTCGTTGATCTCCATGTTCTCTTTTTGTCATTTCAGCTTTCTTCTGCGCTTCACTAGTTTCTTTTTTTTTTGTTACCCTTCTTTCTTTCCTTTTTTTCCTTCCTACGTCAGTGAACTCTTAAAAAAAAAAGACCTTTTTTGCTTTCCTCCTGCTCGACTATCGGTGCTACACCTGTCTCTTTATTTCTTTTTCGTTGTTTTCCTCTTTGAAGTAACGTGCTCCTTTTCTGTTGTTTCTGGTCTTCAGTATTGTTTCATAGCTTTGTCAACCCGAAGCGATCTCCCTCTCTTCCTTTTCTTCTCTTTTTCCTCCTGTACCGTGTGGCTGAAGGTCGCGAGTGTGTTGTCCTTCCCATTTCCCTGCTCCGTCACAGCCAGACTTCTTTTTACTTCTATTGATTTACTTTGGTTTTTGCATGTTTTCTTTTATTTTAGTTTCCTGCGGTGTCGTTGATAGTACCGCGCATCGTCGTATTCAATTCATTTATCCTCCCTTTTGTTGTTTTCTCTAGGAGCTATGACGAATGCGAGCGTTGATCGCTATCTTTCACTTTCTATGGTACAGCTAAGGCGGTTCATCTCCATTCCTCTCTCCTCTTTTTTTCTTTTTTGTAGCTCAAATTATTAGTTAACAATGACTTTCCCTCTTTACCTTGTCAGAGTAACTCAAAACGGGAGTCTATCGACTGGCTTTTAGCGAACAAATCTCGATGTTTCAATGCCATCTTTTTTTTTTCTTCCTCCTCTGCATCAACGGCAAGTGGTGCCGCTTCTCTCTGTGTGCGTGTGAGCTGGTTGCACCACTACCTTCATATTACCAAAAACATGTGAACGTGTTTTCTGCTTGTTTGTTCAAGTCACCCCTGCCAACAATCGAATGTGCTTAAGCCTCTATACACGCTACGCAATTTTCATTCATTAGTCTTTTGTTTTCATCTTCTTTTTTTTCCCCCACCTGTCGTGTTCAACGCCGTATCGAGACGGGTAGTCTCCGCCTTTGCATTTCACTCTTCGTTGCAGACAGCCACAGTGCTGCGATAGCAGACTCGATTCCTCTATCCCTCCTCTCACTGCAAGCCCCATAGATTCTGTTTGTCAACCGTGTCCAAAGCCTATTGAGATCATTCTTGCTCACCTCTACGGAGCCGGCGTCTTCTTTTTTTTTTCTCTTCTTTCTTCATCAACAGCTCCTTCCTCTACGATGCCTTTTTTTTTTTCTGACTCGTCACCGTCGTTTTTTGTTTTGTTTTTCATGAACGCTGCAGTTGCGTTGATTTTTTTTCTGTCTGGAGGGGGGCAACAAACCCGTAGCTCTGTTTTTAGGCCGTCAGGTGCACACCTTAGATTATGTATAGCTGAGTCCTCTTCTCCTTTTTTTTTACTATTATTATTTTGTGTTGTGACTCGAAGAGTCGCGAATTCTTCGCGGTTACGATTCAGCTGCTCTCTGACATATCTGCTATCTTTGCAACAATCTCTTGTTCTCTCTGCTTGTCCCCAAACTACTTTCACGACTTTTTCATTTTCCTGCCTTTTTTTTTTCTTTTCCTTCCTTCATATTTCTTTTTCGGATGTAGGTCTTCAAAGTCATGGAGTTTCTTTTCCCTTTTTTTCCCAACTCGAGAGTGTGTTCAAACAAGAACAGAGAGGGAGTCGTGGTTTGTCAAATCGGTTCATTGCGGTGTTCCCTTTCTTCGTATACGTACCCCGCCAGAGGGGAACAGTACTAAGAGTAATACCAAAAGTCCTTTTCGGAGGGTTCTAGAACCTCAACGGTTGTGACGACGACGCCTGTGAGACCCTTCCTGTTCTTTACTCACTTCACGAACACTGCCATCGAACAAGAAAACAGTTTTCGATGTCTATTTTTGTTGTTGTTTTTGAATACACGAAATACGAACAGGGAAGCTCAACTCTTCCATTTTTGTCTGTTCTTTTCTCCTCGTGGTATTGCGCTCCGCTTCGACATTTTTGTCTTCTTCTCTATAAACGCCAAAGTCAGTTCCTATTCAATGGGCTTTTTGTTTTTTCTTTCGCCTCACCACCTATTACCTATTACTGTCATCTTTGTTGTTCTTCTTCTTCTTGTTTCCCTCTATTGTGCTAGCTAACATAGCCGTCAATATTAAACCACAAAAAAGACGAAAAGTAGATCTGACATCCGCTACTATTTTGCTTTTGTTTTGTTTTTTGCTGAGGCAAATACGCTTCTTGGAGGCTGTCTGGTCATCGCCTTTGTTGCGGAGCGGCATTAGCAAGTAGCACGCAGAGAGAGAGAGAGAGTGAGTGAGTGAGTGAGTGAGAGCAGGAAAGTGCATCATGACGTGCCCCTTGCGAACCTTCCTCCGCGACAGGCCAAGCTTTGCGCTGCTCTCCTCACTGTGCTATTTAAGTGTGTCGGTGCGGAGTTCACGCACACACACCACGCCTCTTGTGTGTTTTAAATGCTGAACACCATCTCCCACCATGCAGATCAAGTCGTTTTACCTTTGTTTGTGACACTACTGCTTCTTGCGTAGTTGCACTTTCTCCTTGTACTCGTTCTCTGGCCCTCCTCTTTCTTCTTTTGATGTTGTCGACGTGCTGTTCTCCTGACGCGTGCCCCTCGCATACACACACCGGCAACGCAACTGCCGCTGTCCCACACACACACACACGTTTCTCACGTCATTTCATGCACCTTTGCTAAACTTTCTTCTCATGTTAAGATTGTGCTCAAACTCACTCTCTTGTTTAATTTTTTCTCCTTCTTTTTCTTATTTTGTGGTTTTGTTTTTGCCGAAGTCTGTCCCGGTTTGACGATCTGACAGTCTGTTCGCACTTTTTTTTTCTTTTCTTTTTTCAGTTCCCCCTTTCCGACGTTGACGAGCCATCATCTCTCTCTCCCCAACGGCGCTGTTTTAACTCGTTCAGACGCGTTAGAGCAACGCTGTTCAAGCTGAAGACCCAGAACGCGAAACAAAGACTGAGCTACGCTGGCAACAAGAAGACAAAGACCAGAAGAACCTAACGCTTTCTTTTTTCTTTTTTTTCGCACACACACACTCACACACGTGTGCACGGTCTATTGTGCAGTAGTACTAAATAAGAAATCGACATTTAAAGTCACTTATATATATTTATATATAGTCCTTAACTAGCATCGTAGGCATCATCAGAGAGACCGTTTATCTCGGTGAGCTTACTTTAGAAGTCTGTGCATAAACTCGCCTTTTTTTTGGATCTTTCATTTGTGCCGGTTTTGTCTTTCTGACAGGCTTGTGTTTGTTTGTTTGTTTTTTCTTCTCGCTCGAGTGCATGTTTCGAGGCTGCTCTGTCTCTTCCTAGCAAAGACTCAAGTTTTCTCTTTTTTTCTTTTTGTGTGTGACAGAAAGAAGCTGTGCTTTGTGCACGTCTGCTTTGCTTTTGTCTGCTCATAAGTGTAAAGACGAGGAGTGTTTCTGTGAATCTAAATAACAAAAATACTCGATTCGTAGCTGTGCGAACGCCAAAAACAGAAAGAAGTAAAGCAACGGTGTTTTTTGAAGGTAAAAGCTTCTTTTTTTTGTCTTTTTCTGTTTGTCTCTGCTGTTGCTGAAATACAGAACGCGTGTATTTCTAGCATTCTGCTTTTCCTTTTTTCTGCCCTGCCTTTGTCCATCTCTTTTTATTTCTTTTTTTTTTGTCTTTTGACCTGCTAAACCTGCTTCAACCTGTTAACATCTTTTCAGCTCCTCACTTTTTGTTGTTGTTGTTTGCTCGCTGTTAGTTCAGTGTGCATAGTTTTCGGGCTTTGTTGTTGCTCGATTTCCGACTGGCTGGCGTGCTTGCTTGTTTGTTTGTTTGTTTGTCTGGATAGTGTGTGCATCTTACAGCTGCTGTGCTGCAAGACAAAATAAGGAAAAAAAATCTCAGAGAAGTTAAAACACCGAGTATTCAAGAAGGGGAAAACCTGCCTTTTTTCTTTTTTTTTCGCTGAGAAGCACAGCTGCAACGGAACGTGTGTTCGTCTCCTTCGTTGTTGTTTTTAAGATATTCCGTTTCCTTTGAGCGTGAGAGTCTTGCAGCGACGCTACACTCAGCACTTTCGCAAACCTCTCAAAGAAAGAAAACAAATAGACGCCACCATGTATACCCGTGAGTCCGTCAGTACCGATCGCTACAACAACGGCGACGACTCCGGCTCTGGCCGCGACGAGGCGCAGAACACAACCGCCGTCAGCTCCGACTGGAGCGTGCGGCCCTCCGACGACGCGGTGGCAGACGCCACTCAGACGAACAGCCTCTCCAGGTTAAACCCCGCTGCAACACCCTTCAGCTTTACCGGCGGCGCTGCCGTGGGCGGCGGGCCAGGCTCCGTGAACGGCAGTGCTGGCGGCGCTGGCAACACCGGCGATCTCCTCGGCGCTGGCAACGGCCTGCACCACCACCACCACCTCCCCAACCACGCCAGCATGCTGTCGGGCAACAGCCTAGACAGCGCCCTCTCGCCGCCGATCATCGCCGGCGCACGCGGCCTTGGCGGCGGTGCAGGCGGTATCGGTGGGGGCGGCCTGGGCCTCAACGGCACCAACGGCGGCAGTGGCAGCAACAGCGGTGGGGTGGGCATGGATGCTGGCAGCCCGACCGCCTTTGGCATGATGCAGGGCATGATGCCCTCCATGCCCTACGGGATGGTCGGCGGCCACCGCCAGGCCTCCCTGCCCGGCAATCGTCCCGTCTCCATGATGGAGTTCGGCATGATGCACGGCGGCGGCAACCCTGGCGGTCCGGGCGGTCCGATGAACGGTGGCGGCGGCATGGGTCGCATGGGTGGTGGCATGGGCGGTGGTGGGGGTGGTGGCATCACGAGCCCCAACAGCTTTTTGCCTCCGCCTGGCGAGGACACGGATCAGCAGGAGCTACTCCGTCTGCAGCAGACGAACTACCGCGTCAAGATGCTGCCGCCGCCGCTGACGTATGAGGTGCACCGCAAGATTTGGTCCAAAAACGAGTACGGCGATGACAACGAGGACGACATGCACGGGTCGCTGGAGCACCAGGAGGAGGAGAGTCTGCACAGCCTGGTCAACGAGGACCCGATTGACAAGGAGCAGCGGCTGGAGGCCTACAAGCAGATCATGCTGCGCTGGTATAGCCACATCCACGTCTTGGAGGGCAAGTCGGAGGTGGCGAAGCGGCTGGTGCGGGTGCGGCGCGCCTGCCCTTCAATGGAGGAGGTGGTGGCCAGCCTGTCGAACCAGGGCCAGAGCCAGCAGGCGCCATCGGGGGCGGCAACGAACACAACCGGATCGGAGGGTGGCGACGACGACACCTCCCTGTCCCAACACCCACAGCAGCAGCAGCAGCTACCCCCGGCAGCCCCCGCCACGCGTCGCAGCCCGTCCGAGCCTCTCGACACGGAGGAAATTCTGGCGAGCTGGTCCGCCCAGTGTTGGGACTGGTGGCAGGAGACGGTGAAGCGCAAACCGCGGCGTGCACGCAAGCAGGGCGAGATGCCGCTCGGTGCAGCGTCCGGGCTGCCGACCTCGGCGTCTGCGCCGATGGTGGCCGCGATGGGCGGCCCTGGCGGCCTCGGCGACGGTGCGATGCCGCACAGCTTCTCCGCCCGTGCAATGGACATGGACGTCACCTCGCCGCACCTCAGCAACGGTGGCATGGGCATGAGTGGTGGTGGTGGCAGTCCCTACAGCCCCCACGGACCCTACACGAGCTACCGACACAGCAGTCCGATGGACGCAGCAGCGCCGATGGCCGGTGGCCACAACAACAACGCCATGAACGGCGCTGGTGGGGCAGGAGGTATGCCGATGGCGCCGTCCTACACCTCCTTTACCGACCTGTCGGAGGAGGGTGCCGTGGAGGCGGCGACGCGGTCGATGGGTCCGGCTGTGCAGCAGCAGCACCAGCAGCAGCAGAGCCAGCCCTCCTCGCACTCCTCTCCATTACTGTCGAGCCAACAACAGCAACCACCACCACAGCCGCAGCAGCGGTCGACCCCGCCACAACAGCAGCAGCAACAGCAGACTGGGTCGCACAACGCCACGCCGCCGGCGTCGATGTTCACGACGAACGGCATTCGGGCCGCGGCGCCGCGCACTGGCAACCCGGACGACTTCTTGGAGAACGACCACCTCACCCTCGCTTTTACAACCGAACTGCTCAAGTCCCTGGAGGATTGAGGAGGAGGTCCACACGGCGCGTGGAGAGAGGTGGAAACGTCAAGAAAAAGGCACCGTTCAGTGTGCGAGACGTACCGCACCTTCTCTCTGAAAGAGCGACGTGGCTTCCCATCTTCTGTAGAGTCTGCTCAACGCACACCTGTGCACCAGAAACACTCACTTGCTTCGATGAGTCCCACTCTTTCGTTTTTTTTTTGGCAAAGGTGTTGGTGGAATGATAACGAGCTAACTGACAAAAGTAATTAATCTTATAGATGACTAACACTTGTAAAACCTAAGTATTCTTGTTTTATTTTCTTTTCCTTTTTTTTCGTGTGGTGCATGTAGGATAGTTTACTATGATGTTGTGTTTGTTGTTTGTCTTTGAATGTTTGACTTCTATTTCGTTACACTTCTTCGTCATCATCTGTCTCTTTTTGTTTTCTCTTCTTTTTCAGAAACTCTTTTTTTTCTTTCTCTTTGCGAGACGCGAATGGTGCGGCGCTCAATTCTCTCTGCGCACCTCTTCCACTCATCCTTCCTTTTTTTTCTTAAACTGACTTATCTGCTTGTTTGTTCTGTGCGATTAGACTCATGTTACTCCAAAAAAAAAAGGAGATTTCATCCTGTAGCACTTTTTTCTTGTTTCTCTACATTTTGGGTCTTGTTTTTTTTTTCTTTTCTTTTTCTCACTTGAGTTTTTTATTGGTTTCACTCTTTCTTTGGAGGGTGTTGACGCGCGGTTGCTACTGCCTTTCCTTCATTGTGTACCCCTTGCACATCTCCCTGAAAGACGGCTTTCTGCTTTGTAAAGCGAGAGTCCACGACGCAGGGTTGTGTTGTGTACTGTTTGTTTCCTGCTTGTAGCCGGTGTCGTACCTAGTGCCTGTCATGATGCGTCTCCAAAAAGAAAAAAATATCTTCCTTGAGCACTTAGAGGCGAAAACGTGTTTTTCTATTTGTTTGTTGTTGTTTAGGTGTTGCTTTGAGCAGCTTTGACAGTCCGTGCCGGCACCTCCGTGAGTGTGTCTGCATGCGTGTACGCGCTGCCAAAGACCCGTAACGGTTGCGCAGTGTGTTGTACCTTTCTTCTTTGTGTAGAAACGCAGCTGTGCTACTTCGCACGTTTTGTCTGTGTGTGATGTAGTGGTGGTGGTGGTTGCTGCTGCTGCTGCTGCTGTTGCTTTTGTGCCGAAATCCGCTTTTTGTCCTTCGTGTGAAGCTTAGCTGATGTAGCGCCTTCTCCTCCTCTTGTCCGAGAAAAGAGGCTTCTTGTTCGTTTTCTTTGGTTGTTGTTTGTTTGCATTAACTGATGTGAAAAGAAAGAAATGAAAAAGACGGCAGCTGCCTTCATTTTCATTGGTGTGGCTTTCGTCTTGCGTTTGAAAACGCTGTTAAATCTTTCTGCAGTATCCTCTTTTGATCTGAAAATACACTAAAAAAAAGTAAAAACATGGAGATTCACCTTTTGTGAACACCGAATGCGATGGGTGTCAGCGAAAAGGGATGGCGCAACCTTGGGCAGAAGAGCCAAGAACACACTTGTTGTTGACTCTTCTTCCACAGCGGCGGTCCTTTTTTTTTCTCCCATTGTGTGCGTCCCACTTGTGCCTTTGCCTGTGTGTATTTTCAGCATTGCAATGCGGCTATATTTTCCATGACGCCTCTTGCATCGAGCTGTGTGTGTGTATGTACGGTGACGTGGTGTGCGCTGTGCCGCTAACACTCTCGGAGCAAGGGATACCATTGCGTCAAGTACGTGTCTCTGTACAGACTGGCGTCTAATTAGTGGCAGTAAATGTGGAAAAGCTCTCACCTTCGCTAATTTTCCTCTTTTCTCTTTTTCTCTCTCTCTTTCTCTTTCTTCCTCTCGAAAATGCCTCGCGCACCAACATCTCTGTTCTCACACTCACGCTGTCCTGTTGCCTTTTTTTTCCTTTCGATAACACAACATTCCTTAGAGGTGCAAACAGTGGATGTGCATTCGTACAGCTCATCTCGATTGCTTTTATTTGTTCAATTTGCTTCAGTTCTACGTCATTCCTTTCTCTTTTTTTTTTGTCGTTTCGCCTTTCCTTACACGTTCTCTCGCTGTTGTAGCGCATCGTCGTCTGCGTGTGTGCGTGTTCCTTCATCGGACTTGAACTTTTACTCATTTTCTGTTCTTCTTTACCCTTACTTTTCTCTCAAGGTCTTTATTTGTGTGTTGGCCGTACCGTCTGCAGACCCTGTGACATTTTCGACTTCCATCTTCACGAGTCACCCGCAAAGAAGAACCTAAAGGAGCTAGCTTGCTGAGCGACAGGGAGGGAAAGGGAACATTAACGTTTAAAAAAAAAAAACTGCGATCACGTCAACTTTTACCATAAGCTGTTTTGTTTTCTCTTTCTTTTTCCTCTTCTAGTTGACAACTGTTTCTCGCTTTTCATTACTGCTCTTTTTCAGTTGCGTGGCACTACTCGGCGAGGTCATCTGCCCTACGACTGTGTCCTCTAAACAAAGCTCTAACGGGAAGAGAAATAATCAAAAAATAATTAAAAAACGCTGTGCATAGCGCTTGCGACTTGTCTAGTTTGCTTTTCTTCTACGTCGTCACTTACTCGGTTTTTTTTTTAAACTTGAGAAATCTTTTTTTTCCTCTCTGTCTTTTCTCTTCTTCTTTTTTTTTGTTAACTCACAAATAGGCTTGTTTTGAAAGTGCATATTTGTGTGTTTTTTTTTTTACTCTGCACCGCTAAAAACGTTGGCTTTCGTGCGTCTGCACTGCCACTTCACTCTCTCGCAGTGCTGTTGAAATAGCAGAAAAGCTATTTTAAAAAAGACAAGAGTACCACTGTACGTCAGTGAGCTTTTCCTTCTTTAGGAAGAAAAAAACAACAGGCACGAAAGCGGCTTTCTAACGGAAAAGTAAGTGTCGGTACTCCAAGCGCTCACCCTGATTGGTTTACTATCTCCTGCTTTTTTTTTTTTTGCGAAAGCGAGCGGCAGAAAAGATAGGTTTTTTTCCCCAATTCGAAGCCGGTCATCGTGGCCTGACACCTGAACCTCGCATTTGCCGTTTTCTTCGCATCCAACCGTGGTGTGTCCTCTTCCTAAAGCGCCGCCAATTGCCTTTTCGGCCATCTTTTTTTTTTTTTACAGTGGTTTCTGGTACTGCATTTTTCTTGCTGTTCTGTTCTTGGCTCTTCGTCTGTCAGCAACCTCGTTCGTCTAACTGTACCCTTTTCTCTATTTTCTTTGTTTGGTTTCTGTCGTCCTTCATACTTCTTCTATTGTTTGTTTTCTTTTCTTTTTTTTCTTTTCCTTTCGTTCACCAGCGCTTATTCCTTTGGGTGTTACCTGATTTGACTACTCCGACTCTTTTCATTCTCCTTAACCACCAATAAACCTTTGTTTCGCAGTTTGCTTTTTTTTTTTCAGAGTCCTCGCGCTATTTTCTATTGTAGCTGTGCGTTGCGACTCTTGTTTCGACCTTTCACTGCTCTTAACTCTGTAGGCTGTTTTTAGATTTGATATTTCTGCGCGCGCTATTGTGCTCCTGCGTATCGTACTTTGTAGACGCTCTTTACGTTTTTATATTCATTCTGTTTAGCGCTCGTACATCTTGCTAAAAAAAAGTTCTTCTTTCTTTTTTGAGGACTCCGAAGAGGAGAGACATAGATCTCATCACCACTCTTCTCGTCTGTCATCTGTTTTCCTGTCTCTTCTTTCTTGTTCCTTTTTCTTCCTTTTCTTTCTCTTGATTGTTAGCCCCTTCGTTCCTGCGAGACTAGTGCCGTATCTGTGACTGGTCTCAACGTCGCTTGTTTTGTTCAGTTTTTGTCTGTCACTCTCTCAGACTCTTTCACTTTTAGAGCCTTGTGTGTTCGTTCATTTCTGATTTTAAACAACACGTACCCCCAAACAAGCAAACACACAATCATTACCCTTCACTTCAGTCCACGTGTCTCTGTGCACCTTCCTTTCCTCTTTCTTCTTTTTCACGTTCTTCGACGTTCTTGTTTCCCCCTTTCTGGGAATCCCTTACTTCTGTTTTCTGAGCTCTTTTTTTTCCTCTTTTCAAATCCCGAATCTCGATTTTCAATCATTGTCTTTGTTGTACCTTTCTTTTTCCTGTTT
>AUXI01000578.1:0-16135 GCA_000482105.1 Crithidia acanthocephali | reverse complement strand
AAGCGGCGCTACACGCTCTCCACCGCATCATGACACGCACGGCGGGCACCACCACCGCCAACTACCCCGCTGCACCGCTGGAGCGCACTGACCGGGCGGCGCCGTTCGTTTCGAATATCGTGACGCCTACCGTCGAACAGCTCGGTCGCACGCGACCGGCCGAGAGCACAGAGGGTGAGGAGCGGGCGATGACGGAGCGCCTGCGCCGCGCCGAGCTCTCGGTAGACGTCTGGGCGTGCGGTTGTCTGCTGTACGAGATGCTAACCGGACGCATGCTGTTCGGTGAGGCACGGCTGGGCCGACTTCTCGTGCTGGCCGCTGCGGATGAGGAGTCGGTGCAGGAGCAGCCGAGTGCGTGGCGGCCATCCAGCTCGGCAGCGCCGCGACCATCGAACACTGCCCCTGCGGGCGTCGTCAAGACGACTCCCGTGGCCGTTGATGAGGCACCGCTGCCGCAGGTGTCGCCGTCGTCGTCTCCGGCTCCAGCCGCCGCGACGCGGCAGGCGTTGGACGAGTGGGAGCGGCAGGACCTGGAGAACGCCGTCGGAACGCAGGTGGTGGACTTCATGTCTGGCCTGCTGAGCCTCGATCCTCTGCAACGTCCAAGTGCCGCCGAGGCCTTGTATCACTGGAAGGAAATCCTTCTCAACATGGGGATTGAGGTGTAACGGCTGGCGGACGCCACCGACTGTCTTGGGTTCGCTTTTTTTTTTCGTTTTTCTGGGTCCCGCTTTCAGCTATTGCCGCGCAGAAGCTGTTGCGCCGCAGACATTAGAAGCAGCTACATGTGTTTGTTTCTTCTTAAGATGCCTTCCTCACCCAAAACAGTGAGGCAGGGTTTTTTTTTTGTCTCTTTGTTCTCTCGTTTTCGTTTTCCTGTCCCATCATCGGTTCTTTCTCGTTCTGTTGATATTTTTTTTGTATAGATTGCTGATTTTCAGTTTTCTTTTTCAAAGTTTGACATCTTAGAGGATGCGTTAAATACTCCACTGTCGACGGCGATGCCTCCAACCCAGGTTGTTTGCTGTGTCGAAGCGCTTGTGCCTGGCGCGTTCTTTATTTCTTTTTTGCTCTCACCCGCCTTAAGGCTCGATAGAGAACAGATTATGCTTTATGTCTTGCGAATGGTGACCGCGCTTTTAGCAGCATCGCGGCAAAAGAAAAGAAGGTCGTCCATATCGATCGAAACCGGATACTCGTGGCACACTTTCCTCCGCAGTTTCGCACCCTTGTCTTTTTTTTTTTTTGCAACGACTCGGCTTTTCTCTCTCCTTTTTGCCCTCTTGTTATCCATTTTCATTCTGCTTTCGACACACGGAACCAGACGCGCAACACAACTTCATAGAGCTAGACAATCGAGTAACTATCGGCAGCGTAGAGGCACTACTGCAAAACGTTTTTATACTCGAATGAGAGTTCATGTGGTGGCAACCGCATAGCAACTCTGACACTGCCATCCTGAACGATCACACTGTCTTTTGCACGCTCAGAAAGCAAGAAAAACAAAGAAGGAGCGGTCCTTTAACGTAGGTCCGTACATGTGCACAGACAAAGGAGTTCACGACTGCTCTTCATAGTTGGTTTACTTATTTCCCATGGGAGAAACCTTCTCCGTTTGCATTCCCGCATCCAGCTTCACTTCACCCACACGCCATCTCCGTCGTGCAATCTTTACAAAAAAAAAAAACAACAACTACCTGATGCCTTCATAGATTTCTTGTGACGAAAACCATTTCCAACAAGTAGGTCAAGCATATAAAACGAGTCTCTTCCACGTCACCTTCTCTCTGTTGTTCAGAAGACGCAAGGCAAGACTGAAGCCCGTTGCATAGAATGCACGCGACACAGGATGAAGATAGCGTTGTCGAGGCACCGGCTGCATCGCCAGCGGTAGTGGCGCACCCGTCAGACCCGTTCCTCAATCCACGCCGCAGCACCGCAGCTGATCCAACCAAAACGCAGCCACCTCGCAGCGTAAGGGCACCACCATCGCCTCCACCAGTCCCCTTGACGGACGCTACGCGACGTGGTGCAGGGCCGACAAGCGGTGTCGCGTCACCGTCTCGCAGCGCGGCAGAGAGCGCCAGCGGTGCGAGAACAGCAACCACCGCAAGAATAACAACGAGGCCAGCGGCGTCAAAACAGCCTGTCAGCACAACACCGTCGAGCTCAACTGCAGGAGCGCAGGGAGTTGCGAAGCGGCGCCGGTCGGACGCCTCCGTCGCGGAGTCGAAGCACAAGGCCGTGAAACTCGACCAGCAGACGCCCAAGAGCGCTCTGCACGCAAAGTCGGCGCCAGTTTCGAACTCAGCACACGGCGGAACGCGTGGCGCACCTCCTGCCACATCCGACGGATTCGACTCGAGTGGCGAGGACGGGGAAGTCGCAAGCCACGCGGGCACTGAGCACGCACCGGATGGCGCGGGCGGCTCCGACGATGACAACGAGGGCGATGCCGAGGAGAAGGCGCTGCTTGCGGCTGCCAGCGCCGCCGCAGGCTCCACCGCTGCCACGCCGCACCCGTGGCTCGTGACGGACGCGTTTCACGTAAGCCTCTGGTACGTGCTGCGGTATGCCGGCAGCGCGCTGAGCGCTGCTGACTTGTGGGCGTGTCGTGCGTTGCTCTCCCTCACCACTGTACTGCCACCAGACGAGCAAGGTCGTGCGACGGCACCGCCAGCTGACGGGGATGCGGATGGGAAGCGCACAAACGGTTTCCACCACGCTGATGCGTGGACCTGGACCGGGTCAGAGGAGTCGGAGCTGCTGCTGCGCCTTGTGCTGCGCAAGCCGCACGGCTTCACCGGCCGCCACCTTGAGGCGCGCTATGGCGACTGGCTGCACGTCCAACCCACACTGGCGGCGCTGACGGAGCGGCATTTTTTGTGGTGGGTCCCTCGCACATCGCCGGAGGCAGCCACAGCGGAGGCCCAGAAGCCGGGTGACGAAGCCGGCGCACAGAAGGGAAGTGCACCGAGTCCGTTGTCCTCTCGCGCGGGTCGCTCTTCGCGCGACGCCACCGGCCTCTCCAGCGCTGTCATGCTTGAGCCGTACGACGGCGCACGGGTGGCACAGCTGGTGTTGTGGGGTGGCGACAACGCGACGGGACGCCTGAGCGAATCCGCAGAGCTGTCTCCCACCACGGAGGAGCTCGTGCGGCTGCTGCAGGCGGTTCGAGGGATTGAGCTGCGCCTCTTTCTGACTGCACTCCGACACAACAGTAAAGCGTGCGTAACGGGCGGCACTGCGACGCAAAGCGGCTCGCCGCCTCTTTCCTCCCCCGCCGCTCTTTCTGTGACAGGTCAGCATCCAAGCACCAATGCAGATGATCCTACTGTGGCGGCAACGTACAAGAATATGCCGTTAGGCGACAACAGCCTCTACGACGCCATCCCTGGCCGGAAGCGCGACATGATCCGCTACTTTGTGGAGCGGCGCTACTCGATGTGGTCCCCCACTGCACAAACAACTTTCGATACTTCAGGAAGTGCCACCGCACGAAAATCCAATGGAGGTGTTGTTAGAGGCGTCGACGCATCACCGTCTAGCAGCACTGCCGCAGCGCGACCCACTGCTGGAGTTCACAACGGAAAAGGTACATTGGGCCAGCCCCAGCACAAGCGGCAAAGCGGCGGGGATGCGACGGCACCAGCAGCAGGGGGAAAGGCAGCCTTTTATCCCGCATGCACCACACCTGTGAAGTGCTGCTTCCGCGATGCCGCGGAGGAGGCGCGTGTCGTGGCACACTGCTGGGACACCCACGTGGGACCCGTGTACGCACCACACGCTGGGCTGAAGGCCCACTTGGTCTGGATGACGGAGCTGTTCCACGTCCTGACATCGAACGGTGGCGCCGGCGCGGTGGGCCAGCAAGGGCTGAAGTCGCTCGCCGCCACCATGACGGTCGCCGCACCGCCCACTCTGCTCATGCTGCGTCCGCAGCTTCTGCTGCTGCTGCAGTCCCTCCAATCGGCGCGGCAGCTGCGGCAGGAGGCGACATCCGTCGCTGCGGAGGGGAAAAGGGGGAGAAGGGTGGGAACGCGTCTCCTGACGCACTTGCAGCCGCAACGGCAAGACAGACAAGAGAGAGCGAAGGCAGCGGCGGCGCACCTGCGCAAACCTCGAATGCCACTTTTCTAAGTAGTGTGCCGCACGCCTTGCTGCCGCGGTGGTTTGCGTCCCCCGCTGCACCCTCCTCTCTTTCACCTCCCATCGACGTGGCGGTCCAGACAAGGCCGTGCAAGGATGCGGCTTCAGCAGAGCTGCTGAGACTGGACCATTCGCAACACTCCTCCGCAAACGAGGTAGACGACGAGGAGATCATCTGCTCCGCCCGCTCCTTCCACGCACCTGACATGGACGACGACGCAGCGACTGGAATGCCGCCCCCGGTGCAGCTCTTCGGCACCACGGCGATGCTGCATGAGTACCGCGCTGCCCTGTACACGCACCGGGCTCTGTACGAGGTGACGGAAGGGTCCACCTCCGCTGCACAGCGCTTTCGCGCGCGGAATGAAGGTTTCGTGGCGCACATGCGCGACACGGTGTTGAGTGCCGTCCGCGCCGGTGTCACAGCCATCAAGCGGCATCCGCTGAAACCAGCTGCTTCACCGGCGCAGCTTGCCGAGGCGGCCCGCTTCGTGCCGCCTCCGTCGTCGCTTCTCTCCCCAGCATCATCCGCAGTGGGCTCGTCACAGCCGCTGTCGCTAGACGCGCTCCTCTACGCGGGCGGCAATCACGCGGAGCACCTCCTCATGTTCACCCCACTCTTTCGCTGGTTCGACTGCCTCGAGCTGCTCTACCAGGTGTTGCAGAGTGTCCGTCGCTACACGGACGCCAACGAGTGCCTGCACTTTCTCCTCTACGAACCCGTGTATGTGCTGCATCACCTGCCAGCGCGCGACCCGGCGGCTTCGACGTGGACGGCGAAGGAGGCTGCGAAGGCCGCGCGCACGCTCTCCCCCGTCACGTACGCCTTCCGCTACCGGACGCACAAGCGCGGCGAGTGGCTGTCCCGCCTCGCGCTAAACCTCACCCATCTGAAGCGTTACCCCGAGGCGTTGGCGATCCTCGAAGAGGCGCAGGCCGGCTACCACGAACTTTCTGGCGAGCCTCAAAGCAGCGCAAAGGCGTTGGCGCCGTTTGCGGGCACCACCAATGAAAGCGCCGCGGTGTTGTGCAGCGTGTTGACGCAGACCGCCAGCGATGAGTCGAGGCTGCCGGTGAAGGTGCAGCGTCGTGGTCGCATGCTGCGTGTCCTCTGGCCTTCGTCCTCCACTGCGTCGACGGGGGCCGAGGAGGGTGCGACAGGTGCTGCATTTGCCGTCGCGTCGCCGTTGCCGCTGTACCACGCCGTGTGGGAGTACGTGCGGGAGCGGTACTGCCGCCGCCACGACCGCCTCATACTGGAGAAGTCGCTGGCGATGCTGCACCGACGCGTGCGCCACTGGACACCCCTTGCCCCGCACCGGCAGCTCGCGTCTCGCCAGCTGGCGGCTGTCGCGGTGCGGCGTGTTGGTGGCGTGCGCGACGCAATGGATTACATGCTGTGGCGTGAGCCGAGCGGTCACCGAAGTGGCTTTGGCTCTGTGCGCGCAGCGACACTTTCCGGTGTAGCAGCAGGGCAAGTCGCTGGCAATCCCAGTACCAGTGGGACGAACAGCAACGGCTCGCGTGGTCCTGCGCTTCCGGTGGAACTGTTTGTGTTGGAACACTTCGTGCGGGAGTGGAATGGACGGCGGAGTGCGCGGGAGCCGGCGAAGTCGACGACCGGCGCTGCACAGAAGAGACCGCGAAGCACGGACGAGTCGTTGACAGGCTCGTCCGGTGGTGCGGAAGACGCCCGTTGCGCGGCTGCCCACACGGGCCATGGACTCTGGCGCGGCGCGCACTGCGAGGGGCAGTGGATCCGCTGCCTCGCCTACGCCCTTCTGTGGGACTGCTATTGGTCCTACCCTGCCATCACCGCAAAGAAGTCGAGTTCAGCGGAAGTTTCACGCGGTGAAGGAGGTTGTGACGAACACCATCTTGCAGATGCCGAACTCCTCTGGCTCTCTGCCTTTCAGGATGGCCCGCTCGACGTGACCACACCGGTAAACTTCTTACTGCGTCGTCGAGGGCGGATAGAGGAGCGTCTGACGCAGCTCGAGCGCTGCTCACGGGAGGAGGTCGCGGCATGGGTAGCTGCGCACATCAAGTGTGACAGCGCGGAGCCGGAGCAGCGTACAGCAGCGGCAACGTCGAAGGAAGCTGACAGGCGACAGGCTAGCCGCCGCAGCACAGCCGGAAGCCCCGAGGACAGCCTGCTGGAGGCGGCGGATGATGAGGGAAGCGGCGGAGAGTCTGACAAGGGTGTGGAGGACGAGAAGGCGTCACCACCACCGACGGCGTCATGCATGGCAGAAATGCGGGAGAGTACCGATGACGCTGCGGTGAGGCTTGACACCGTTGCTGGCCTTTCACCGGAGGCGGAGGAGGACGCGACAGCGTTGCTCGCTTCAACATTGCTGTCGCCACCGCTGAGTCAGTCGATGAGCTCCGTTTGTTTTGCTCAGGCAGAGGTGGAGGGCGACGCTGGCGAGACAGACGACCGTGCTGCGTCGGCGCAGACTTCCGCGGCCGCCGCGATCCCCGAGGCGTGGAAGGTGCCGGTCGGCTCGTTGCCGCTGCTGGACATCCTGCAGGTGCTGCCCCTTGCGCCGCTGTGGCGGCTGCTGCGGTGTCTTTACCTGAGTCCCGTGACGGAAGGCATTCCGCTGCGTTTCTCCGGCTTTCCGGACCTCATTTTCTGGCGCAGCTACGATAGCGGCAGTAGGGCAGGTATGCATAGCGGCACCGGTGTACGCAACGCACATCCCGTATGCGCCAGCCCCCACGACGACACCGTGCCTCCTTTCTGCTTGATGGAGGTGAAGAGCCCGAGTGACACGTTGAGCACCAAGCAGATTGCAGTGAATGACCTTCTGCACCGCTGCGGGTTCGACGTTTGCGTGCTGCGCGTGGACGCAGTGCACGACAACGGAGTGCCGGTCAGCGCCAAAAAGATCCGATAGCATGGGACTTTTTATTGTTTTCTCTTTCCTCTTTCATCAGCTGGTCCTGGGGTAACTTTTTTTTCTTTTTATTTTATTTTTCCACATTGATACGTCTTCTATGAGAAACCACTGAAAGAGTAGTAGACAGAAGCTGCAATTTGCTTTCAGTTCCAGTGGAGTGCCGGATTGTGGCGCTCTGCACAGCTGCACCTCGGGACAAAGAGCCTCAAGAAGGTCAACATCACTTTTTAAAGTAATCAGATCTGCTTTGATTTCCCTCATGCCGCGATCAAAAAAGGCCTATCTGAAGAGTCAGTAGAAGGCATGACGCATCGATATCTTTGTCATTACCCTTCCGTTCCTCTTCTCTCCTCCAATCAAAAAATGCAAATTACTTTTTCATACCACACACCCACACCCACATCTAAAAATCACCACCACGATCACGACGCCTTCACTGTGACCAACCAGGTCTGGTCTGGAGCTCAATTGAGGAGCACAGATCAACGTCTTCTTTAGCTTTCAAATCCTTCGTAAGAATAAGCAGCGAACAGCATTAATCATATCATTTCCACTGACAAGCCTGTCTTGTCACAAACACCCACATTCCTTGTTGTCATCTGGTTCATTTGTGAGGCACTGTCACTCATCTAAAGCCTGGACTTACGCTCCTTGCTTTTGTTGTTTACCCCCTTTCTCGTTGTCGATCTACAAGCCGGATCTCCTTGTTTCTCATTAAGAATTCTACCACTTTTGTTGTTTCTCCTGCTTCTCCACACTAGTCAACAGTTGCAGCAGCACCAACAGAGGTCAAGCAATCAAAAAACAACTCCCCACTTTGAGCAAGTTATCATTTCCGCCTACTATGCCTCTCCCTACGCCCGTCCGTGCCACTCGTCTTTCCTTCACCTCTATCGTTCCCTCCACCACCGTCAGCGCCGCGTCCAGCATCCGCCGTGGATTCTCCAGCTCCGCCCTCTCCGTGGCTGCCATCCCGTCTGTGTCCGCTTTGACAGCACCGCGTCCGCACTCCTCCTCGCTGCGTCGCACCATCGCCCCTCTGGTGTTCACCGCAGCCTCTTCCGCTGCTCTGTGCCACAGCAACATGTCCGCCACCACACTGCATCCAGGCGTGAAGAAAGGCAGCAGCGCGACGGCCGATGCGGCCGCGCCTGGAAACGCCACGCCACTTTCCTCGCAGCAGCAGCAGCCGGCGTCGCCGCACGTGGTGGTGCGCGACTTGGGTGATCAGGGTGGCGCCTCGCGGGACTCGGCGGCGCCGCCGCAGCGTCTCCGTCGCTCCTTCAAGGATGCCGTGGAGGTGGTGGAGAAGATGACCAGCCGCAAGCCGAACAAGTGCCCCGACGCCTACGAGACGACGCAGCGCTACCTCGACCGCCTCGGCTTTGCACCCATTCTGCAGCGCATCCGTTTCGTGCACATCGCCGGCACAAAAGGCAAAGGGACGACCTCGGCGTACACGGCAGCTCTCCTGCAGGCGTACGGGTTCAAGGTGGGCCTCTTCACCTCGCCGCACCTCACCGACATGCGGGAGCGCACCGTGGTGGATGGCCGGCTGCTCGATGAAACAACCTACGCGCAGTACTTTTTCGAGTTCCTCGACAAGTACGAGGCGCTGCAGTACTCGAGCAGCCAGCTTGACCGCGACATCGCCGCCCCCTCGCGCGCGAACTTCTTCCGCTTCATGTTTCTCCTCTCCCTGTACATTTTCGAGCAAGAGAGCGTTGAGGTGGCGGTGATGGAGGTGGGCATGGGCGGCCGCATCGACTCTACCAACACCGTCCCAGCCGAGGTGAGCGTGATCACAGCGCTGGGCTACGACCACATGGAGATTCTGGGCAACACAATCGAGGAGATCGCCTTGGAGAAGGCGGGAATCATGAAGCCGAACATCATGTGCTTCGCCGCACCGCAGCTCGACCACCCTGAGACGCGGCAGGTGCTGGAGAAGCACGCGAAGGAGGTGGATGCGCCGCTCATCTTGCTGGACAAGGACGTGCTGCCGATCCGAAGCTGGCCGCGGCTCGCCATCGGTGGGGTGCATGCGATTGAGGACAGCAAGCTGGCACTGATGGCAGCGCGGCGTATTGCGGGCATTCCACCGATCCTGCCACTCGACGAGGTGGAGCGCAGCGTCCTCCAGACGATGACATTTGCGGGCCGCTCACAGATCGTGCCGATCGACGGCGGGGCAGACGTCACGGTGTACCTCGACGGCGCACACACGGTGGAAAGTATCGCCGGGGCTACGGAGTGGTTCCTCGAGGCAAGCGCGGCCGCGACGAAGGACGCCGCCCCACGCCGCGTGCTCGTCTTCTACACCTCGCGCGACCCAAAGCGCATCATGAAGGCGTTCATGCCGTACGTGTCGCAGTTCTGCAAGATCGTCGTGGCGCAGATTGCGAACCCGCGCATGACCTCGCACTCTGCCGACCCGAGCGACGTGGATGGCAAGATGAGCCAGGCAAGGGAGGAGATGGTGGCGTCGACGGAGTGTTGGCGCAGTCTGTACCGCGAGGTACCGTGTCTGCCGTGCGCTCGTCCTTTCGAGACGCTGGAGGACATCCTCGACTTGGTCATTCCTGCCGCGAGCGACAACGAAGACGCGGCGAAACCAGCACAGGTGTTTATCTGCGGCTCCTTCTACTTGGTCGGAGACGTCGTGAAGCTGATCCGCCGCTACGAGGCGGGAGAGCGTCGTCACGAGTAGGGCGTGGCGAGGCGTATTTGTTTTTTTTCTGATTTTTGTTTTGTTTTGTTGTCACGAGCCTCTCCATCCCTGTGCTGGCCAAGTTGAACAGGAGCGCTCCCAATGAGCACTTCGCGTTGGCACAGGACTGCGCCACGCAGCAAGCGACGTTTGGGCTACGATGGGTATCGCTCGTACACGTCAACGCAAACAAGGAGGGTAACATCCTTGCCTGCGGTGTCGTGTCGCGAGAGACGCCACAGGAGTAAAACCACGTGCTGGCGGGGAGTAGCGCAATGAAATGGACGAATGTTAATGATGCCAACCTGAGTTTTCTTCTTCCCTTTTTTTTCTGTTTTCCCCCTGTGGCAGCTATTGCACAAAGAGCTGCCTCCTTATCTTTCAGCTGATCCCGTTTTTATTTTCCTTATAAATAACACTACAATTTAATTGCGTGCCAAAAAAAAAGGCCAATTCAATATCGTTGCACTGGAGCTCAACAGCGAGAAGCGAGCCGCCGTTAGCTTTTCTGCTAGCTGAAGCAGGCAAAGCAGCTTCAAGCTTCAGCAACTCTTAAGCGAGAGCTTTTGCACTCAAGGCTTGAAACCTGTCCTCGTTGTGTGTTTCTCTCCTGCTGTTCTTGTCATCCATCTAGTGAAAGAAAAAGTGATGCACAAGCCAAAGAAGACGTTTTCGTTTTCACTTACTCCAAACGCCACCTTCGTTTTCTTCGCGTTTCCTCAGTGTTTTCCATCAGCGCCACTCACCACCGAAAGTCTTCGGCAGACGAGTTCCCAGACGGCAGCCGCACAGGCGAACTACACAGCACTTTAACAACAGCAAAAAAAGAAAAGGCAATTTTGTTTTTATCTCTTTGTGCACACACACATACACACACACACAGTCACTTCGCCGTCGCGTCTGTTGACTTCACATCTCCAACGCATAGCATGTTCAGCGTCGTACCAACGTCAGCGGCGCTGCCAGCCGAGGGAGACTTTCAGGAGATCCTGGACTCCGCCAAAGCTACTGTAGACGCTGTAGCGCCGTACCTGACTCTCCGCAACGCTGACGGTACGACGACAGCCTGCACCATCCGCAAAGTCGTGTCTTGTCAGCATGGCTACTCCGCGCTGCTGCGCAGTGACGGCACGTTGCTGCTGCTGCGGCAAACGAGTGAGAACACAGGCGGCGCTGCCGGATCGCGGGTGACGTGTGCGGCGTGCGTCTCCATACTAGAAAGTGGCGGAGAGGCGGTGCAGGACGTTGCGGCGGGTGCGCACCACATCGTCTACTGTACTGTGTCGGGTGCCGTCTACAGCTGCGGGTACGACAACACGTACGGTCAGCTGGGAGACGGCACCGTGTGGTCTGCGTTGTTGCCGCACAGTGCATCAGCGGGAGGCGGGGCCATGGTGCCGGATCTCAGTCCACCAAAAAAGATCGATGGTTTTGGTGACGTGGCGTTCCTTCACGCTGGAGGGAACACGTCGATAGACGACGGCTTGTTAGTTTCTGCTGAAGGGCCGGCGGGTACCACGCAGTGCGTCGGTGCAGCTTCCCCCGCGGCATCCACCTCAGGGCCATCCGCACGCCGTCACGTGCCTCTGCCGTGCAGCCAGCGCATTCGCCACGTCGCCTGCGGTGCAACACACACGCTGCTTCTCGCGCATTCCGGGCGGTGTGTGTACGGGTGCGGCCGTGGCGACCGCGGCGAGCTCGGCGGCGCGCGGGCGGTGCTTCTGCAGCCGTCCTTCCGCTCTATCTCCCTTCTCTTTGGGCTGGAGGTGCGGCAGGTGACCGCGGCCGATGCACACAGCTTCGCGCTCCTTGAAAACGGACTGCTGTACGCGTTTGGTGACAACGTGTGTGGACAGCTGGGGCTGGGTCACACGAAGCGCGTGCAGCAGCCCACCTTAGTCCCACTGTACGGGCAGGATACGTCTGCGCCGGGTACGCAGCAAAAAGAACTACAGCAGGCTGCAAAGGGAGCACTGGAGGCTGCCACAGCGCCGATGCGATCGGCGAAGTTGGACGAGAAGGCGTACGCTTCCTTGCGTGCGCCGTACGCCTCGGCGGAGAGCGCGTACTACCCTTTGCGTGTGCCGCGCCTGCAGGCTGATCGAACGGACCTCGGCGCAGTGCCAGGGAGGGCACAGGGCAACACGTGCTCCTCCTCCGCGGTGGCCGACACTGTCGATGCGCAGGTGCGGTGGGTGCACTGCTGTGACTCATGGACACTGCTGGAGACGAGTCGGCCCGATGTGTGGCTGTCGTGCGGTGCGGCGCTCACACGGGGCGTGGCGGCGTCGACCACGAAGTGCACGTCGCTGTCGCGCCCGCCAGCGACAACAGTATCTGCGTACGCCGCTGCCACTGCTGCTGCTGCCGCTGCTGCGCCCCCTGCGTCTCGCATTGACGGCTGTGGGGTATTGGGCCGCCCCCTGCTGAACGGCCGCCGGACAGACGCACACCGCTTCATGCCGGTGCAATGGGCCGCTGTAATCAGCGCGGGGAATCGCCGCGGCTGGGCGGTACCGGCGACGCCGCCGGCTTGGACGTGCGAGGAGACGCCGACAAAACACGACCCGAGTCGCAGCGCCGGTGCGCCGCGCAACTTGGATGGAGAGGTCGGCGAGGCGGGCAGTCGGTATACCACAAACGGCACCACAAACGATGGCCTCATCATCCAATCGACTACGCTGTCAGACGGGCCTCTTCCATCGCACCGCACGAGCGACACCGAGGTGAGCCTGTGCCATACAAAGCAGACGATGAAGGTCGAAGACGGCGTGGTCGGCGGTGTGGGGGTGCGTCCCTACCCCACCTCCTTGCTCATCTTGCTGGACGAGGGTGAGGCGGTAGAGCACGACGGCGACGACACGCGTGCAAATCTGGTGACGTCGCGTCTGCTCGTGCAGAGTGGTGCACCAGCCGCAACAGCGGTGAAGATCTCGGTGAAGAATACCGCTGCGTGGCGAATCGTCACGGGCAGTGCGGTGGAGGCGGATGGCGCTGCTGGTGCGGCTGCACCGGACTCGACGCCGTGCGGTGCTTCTGTGCTGCGGCTGTCCTCCTCGCATGGACAGCTCCTCCCATTCCGCACCTATGCCCTCGTTGTGTAGGCAGGCGGCCTTCTTTGTGTGTTGGCGTGTTGGCCGTCCGCTCGTTTGAAAAAAAAACTGACGGTGCTTTTTCTCCCCTCTTCCACGTGCTTTGTAGCGAGAGCTACGTGAGATGTACAAAATGTTCTTATTTTTTCTTCGCGTTTCTGAAAGCAAAAGCTCTGACGTTTTATTTTTTTCCTTTTCCCGTTCTTTTGATGTTCATTAGGCTCGTGATGTCTTGTGAGTCACACATGTAGCGTGTGCTGTCACTTTACAACGTACAGTTCGAAAATCTGTGGAGAAGGCAATGCTGACCAGCAGAGTGAAAGAAGCGTGATTCTGTGTGCTGGTGAACGCGGCAGGAGCGCTGCACTCTATACTACCGTAGTGACAGCTGCGAAGTTCTCTGCTGCTTCCTACCATGTAGACCACAAAGGTTACCTTTTGCAGAGAATACCTGCCAAATCACTCACTCTCTCGGGTACCTACAGCAAAACAACCTACGAGAGAATCCTCACGATTCTCTTTCCTCCTTCTGTTACTTCTTCCTCTTCCTCTGTCCTTCATGCATGTATTGCTGATCTGGATGCTTGATATTCACACGTTGCCAACACCAACATCTGCCACATTACGCAACCCTTAAGACCTGCAACGCTGCTCTTACTGCTGTACGACACCCGTGCAGATCTCTTCACCGCTAGCTCTATCGACCACCACTGGGAAACAACAACAGAAAAGGGACGAGTAAAACACGCAAACACACACAGAGACACACAGAGAACGCATTTTTCTTCTTTTTTTTTTGCGTTGGTCCTCCTTGTTCACACTGACTCTCATTTTTCTTTTACCTCCTTGTTGTATTTCCCTTCGTCCAGCGATGACTCGGTTTACCCGCCTCGCACTGGCGGTTCTCCTCACCGTCGCCGTGGTGGCGCTCTCCACCGCACGGGGTCAGAGCGACTCCTCCTCCAGTGGCGCCGAGGTGGACCTTGAGGTGGTGATGGTGCAGGTGATGCACCGCCACGGCTCACGTGCCGGCACGCCGCGCTACAACACCAGCCTCATCTGCACCGAGGCCCCATGCGGCTACCTGACCTGGGCGGGTGTGGACATGCTGCTGAACACCGGCGCCGCGCTGCGCTACCGCTACAACAACGACAGCACCGTCGTCAACACGCCGCTCTTCCCGTCGCCGAACTACGACCTCGACGTGGCCTACAGCCGCTCGACGGATGTGCTGCGTACCCTGCAGAGCGCCGAGGCTTTCCTGCGGGGCTTCTTCCCGAACACGAGCAGCCTCTACCCGGCCATCCACACCGTCGTCGATGAGACGGACATGCTGCTGAACAGCGGTGCGCAGCCGTGGTTGAAGTTCTTCTATTCGAACAATAAGCCGCTTCTGCGCGCGGTGTGCAACCCGCTGACGGACGAGCTCTACCCCGATTGGACGGAGATCACCGCGATCGGCAAGGAGATCTACCTGGAGGGCTTCTGCAGCGACTACACGACGCGCTCCGACTGCGTCCGCACTCTTTTCGATATCGCCGCCGCCAAGATGGCCGTCGGTGAGCTGGACCAGTACCCGCTGTTGCAGGCGAACTTCGCCAAGATCCAGAACATCACCCGCGTGCTGTTCGCCTACGAGTACCACTACAACCACAGCGACCCCCTCATGTTCCGCCAGGGTGGCCGCGGCCAGCCGTTCCTGAAGCAGCTTGTGTCGAACATGGACGACAAGATCGCCGGCACGAACACGTACAAGCTCATGCATTACAGTGCGCACGACACGACGCTGGCGCCGGTGTGGGGCACTCTCGGCGACGAGTCGGAGACCGCGATGCTGCCGCCGTTTGCGCAGATCATGGTGACGGAGCTGCTCAAGTCGAAGTCGACCGGTGCGATGAAAGTGCGCGTGCTGCGTGGCGTCCCTGGCCAGTCCCCCGACACCGGCTTCGCCTTTGGCTGGGACACGACGTGGCAGCTGCAGTGCATGAACGCGTGGGGCGTCGCCTACAAGGCGGTCGACAACGTCTGCCCTTACGCGGACTTCAAGCGCTTCGTCCGCTGGTCGGAGCCGGGCGACGCACGCGGCTACTGCTACCTCGACCCCGACTTCGTTGTCATCGCAAACTGCCCAAGCGAGAACACCGTCTTCGGCACCCCTGCCAGCACCACCGTGTCCAGCACCTGCCAGTTCTACCGCGCCGCCTGCCCGTCCTTCGCCTGCACGAACGGCTACACCCTCAACAGTGTCAGCTACCAGTGCGTCTGCTCGACGGACGGCTGCCTCAACGGCACCAGCACGTCCGCCGGTACCACCACGAAGTCCGGCACGGCAGCCGGAAACGGGGTGGCGCTGACGGCGGAGGACGAGGCGACGGCGGTGGCGCAGTCCACTGCGACGAGCCATGGCAGCGGCCTCAGCACAGGCGCCGTCGTCGGCGTCTCCCTCGGCACCTTCTGCGCCGGTGTGGTCCTCGCGGTGGCCGCGACGGTTGGCGTGTGCGTCTGTGCCAAGCGCCGTCGCCAGGCGACTGCCCGGAAAGAAGGTTTTGTGCAACTGGACGCGGCGCAGGACGAGGAGGCCCGCAACATCGACGCGTAAAATAACGTGCCCGCACACACACACACACACACACACACACACAAAATGAAAAAAGAACGATGGAGAAGAACAATGAAGCAAACTGATCAAAAAATAATTAAAACGGCTAAACTGGCACCTTTTTCTCTTCTTCCATTTTAACCATGAAAGCGATACATATATTTGGTTTACCGCGCGGAAAACAATAAACCTTTTTTTCTTAACGCCTTTTTTTTTATTCGGAGGATGTTCTTTCTAGTCTTCTCGTCTTCTTTCTTTTTTTCGTGGAGCTGTGCTCGACCGCAGAGCAGCTTCATCTTGACTGCGCTGCGTGTGTTTCTACCTGTTCTCTATGCTCTGCGAGTAAAACACACACACAAACACACACACACACACATCCATATCCTCCACAAGAAAAATAGAGAGAAAGAGAACACAAGAGAAAAGGCCATCACCGCTGTTGAAACGCTGCAGTGGCTTCAAAACTGCAATCTTCACTTTAGCACATTTTTAGAAAACACATTCTATTTTTTTAATGGGTGTTAAGAGGTTTCTTTATGTGCTCCTCTTTTGTCTCATTTCAAAGCGATAGTTTATTGATTTACGTCTATATAGGTCTTTTTTTTCCTTTCTAACATACCCTAACAAACCGAAGTTGCGCCGGGCTCGGTTTTAAAACCCTCTCCTTTTTCCTCCCCAC